>APFE030420556.1:26059-59207 GCA_000404065.3 Pinus taeda
CTAACTTCAAAACAACTTGCATAGCAGAAATATAACAGCAATCAAATCAATGATAGTACACAAGAGTTTAATGCCCAATCTTGCTTCTTATCAGTCCATTAAGAAGAAAATCACAAGGCTTCCGTACCAGGGAAACTGGCCTTTTACAATCCCGCTATAATACCTAAAATACAAGGTCAGTTCCTTTAGACCAAAAACCTAGCGCTGAGGCTTTGTCCTCCAACCCCTCTCAACCCAAACAAACGGAGTCAGCGCTTTGCCTACAGAACCATAAACAATATCAATTAGCTTACCTGGACAGCCTACCGTCCTTTGAGGTCAGCCTCTTTAGCTCTTCTGCAAGCTCATTTCACCTACAGCCAACACTTCAAGCATGATCCTTTAGCCCAGAGTCCTTTTAAGCCCTCTGTCAGCTCCTTTAGACTTACTAGCCTACCGCCTGCTCCTGTTTAGTCTTCCTGGCAACTGATCCAACCTTCAGCCAAGCCTCACTTCCTTGCTATAGCTTCTACAGGTCTGTCTAGACTAGCGGTGGCCTTACCAAGCCTTCCCTTACAAGTCTGCTGCCTCACAATTCGACTACAGGCCTGCAGCCTCTAACCAGGCCTCCAAACACTTGGTTGTTTCCCTCTTTGCCACAAAATCTCAACTGCTAAGCTCAACCTCCTTCATGCTTGGTTGCGGCTCCTAGCTGCCCTTACTTACAAGAGAAATGTCCTTGCTCTTTTTCCTAAGCCTCTCCATTGGCTAGTCTATTTATACTTGTCTCTTAGGTCACTAAGGAAGCCCTCTTTTCTTTCAAGAGCCCTCCAACTCAACCTTAAGAATAAATTAGACTTTCCTTGGGTTCCAAGCCCACTCCTTTAGATCCAAAACCCCAAACTTGGGTGCAAAGCCCATTAACCAAACCATAAAGACCCAAGAGTTTTTCCAACCAGAAATACCTTCCGAGCTATTGAATTTCAACACTCCCTCTTAGTGAGGAAGGTATTTCCACTTGCCTCTTGTTGGAAATCAGGATGCTTTTTATCTTATCATTAGATTTCCATTTCATTAGTAATTGCTTGTGAATATAGCTAGCTTCTTATTAATTTCATTTTGATTCTTTCATCAAACAATTACCAAAATACAAACATGAAGATCACAGAAATACATTGGACACAAGATATAGGCTCCAAGCCAAGGAAAAACCCCTCCAAGGGGAAAACCCAGAAAATTATCTTCTTATAGAATCAGATCAAATGAGATATCCAAGACCCATAACCTCAGAAGTTTCCACCTCTAGATGCCGAGTCAAACCTTCCTTCTTTCCAACAGATTCATCAGCAAGAGATGTGCCAAGACAGATATTCCACAAACTCTAGCTCAAGAAAAACAACCTCTCATTCAAACTTCGTCCTCCACTCCTCTTCTGCCTTTTTTGTGACACTTCAAACCACAACTCATCAAGTGTGTGTGTCCAAATGAGCTCCATCTTCCCTATATTTATACAGTTCAGAGGGGGTGCGAATAGACACGTCCAGTGGGGTAGAGCCGACTTGACATGTAGGCCGACTTGACACCTAGAGAGGTTTCTAACCCAAAATTGCATATTTAAAATTTATTTTTCTTTTTCTTTCACAATATGTCCAAATAGGACTTTGACTCAAAAACCTAGAATCATGAAGAACATGCTTGTCCAGAAAATAATAATATTTTTTCTTTTTCTTGTCTTTTTTCTTTTTACATCAAATACATAATGGTACAAATTGTGAAGACTGAAACTAGTTACATTCTCCAACACTCCCTCTTAACTAGGGAGGTATTCAAAATTGTACACCCAGTACAAGGATATTCTCAAACTGAAGAGTTCTCATAAGAAGAGTCGGATTGGTAAGCCATCTTTAAGCATCAACATCATGACCAGCATTGTCAACATAGTAAGGCCTTAACTTGACAAGCTCTTATTATATCAGAGCATAATGTTGGAAGGCATTATGTGAGATATCACACTACCTCTCCAAGGTACATAACCCATTCGGATGTTCACTAGGTATGTCTTTTTAGGACTATTTTTATATTGGATCAAATAATATCAGTCCTCTTCGACCACTCTTTTCTTGGATACATGTCCAATCCTCAAAGAGTGTCGGTCAACAAGAATACTTCCTATCTTGGATTCTCTATCCTCAAGGAGATCACAGATGCTTATCCAATCCTCCATTCACCCTACCATGGCCTTCGCTTAGACGTACAGTTGTTAGTCCTAGCGTAGTGTGCGACACATGATAGAAGACAATACAATGTCCATCATCACTCCCTCTCAACCAAGGAGGATATCCTCATTCCCACTTGATTAGGGAATAGATCCTTGCTTCTTCTTAAATATTTAAGGAGAATTCTAACTCCCTCTCAAATATAGAGGAGATTCCTTTCACTTCCTTTCAATTAGGAAGTCATACCCACAAGCTCTTTAGCTTGTCTTTATAAGTGTATCAACTGCCAGTTCTTTATAAAGATAGTTGCACGGCTCCTTCCTTCCTTTGTATCTCATCATATTAAGCTTATTTCTTCCTGAATGTTAAGGAGCCATTTTCGTCCTTCAACCTTGTGACAAGATTCAAGCCATCAACTTTTCATATCACTTTCCTTTAGTTATCATCATCAATAAAGGCATTATGTTTGTGCCTTATCATTTCTCCCTCTAAACATGAAAGTGATCTTCATGAATATTAAGTTATCCTATTATACTACTACCTTTTAAATCCAAGGTGATGTTGTGAATACCTTTACTACATAACCTTCCAAGGATTGTCAAGACCATTTACTCAATCCATATGTTCTTGAATCGAGTACAGTACCAACAGTTGAACTTTCCTCAATTGTCATTATGCATTTTTGCAACATCTTTCTAGGTAGCAAAACAATATGTCAATCAGATAACCAACATCAAAATATTAATATTAGACTTACCTTATCATGATGGCCCTTTTATCAAAGTATTTGAATTCTTTGAGATCAACATCCTTTCACATTAATCATAAGAATCTTCGTTCATGCATTCATCTTAATCATGGTGCCCACAGATCGAACTTGATTACCAAGAAATAATATCTTTTTTCTTGGAGTTATCGTTGTTAACTCTCTCCTTTTCTTTAGGAGACCATATCTGATGTTGATCATCAAACGAACTCTCCTTCCAGCCTCTTCACATGCTTTTGCAATATGTTATCCCAAGGAGCCAAGTCATATCCCAAGTGGATCATTGATAGCAGACTTACCAGATCATAATAGCCTTCTTAGTTAAGGCATCATGTCAAATTCGGTTACTAGCTCCCTCTAAAATCAACATTCTTGTGCATGTTCTATCTCCATTTAACAAGGTTATGCTTCATCAATGTGTTCTAAATTGAACTCATAAACTGGAAGCTTCAACATTATGTCTATCAGGGTCCTTACTATTCCTCCTTCCATCACGTTCATCATTTTCAAGGAGTCATCAACAAGCACGAGTGTTGCTTTCCTTTTCCATCCTTCTCATCTGGTTGCTTTTATCATGTACCTGCAATTATCAACCAAGCAAAATCTACAAAGACAAGAGCATGATGTCAATTCTGTCAATCTAGGGATTCCATGGATTCTCAAAAGGTATACTTCTAGGGTTCTAGCTATGAACGCTATATTTCTTGTTCTAACCCTTATAAGGGTTTTAGTGGAAACATCAACCATAGGGATTCGATTTCAATTCCTAGGTTTTACCAAATTCAACCCTTGTTAGGTTTTTACAATATACCCTTGATTGACCTTTCAAAATGTAGATCTGCAAAACCATAAATATTATTTCTAATTTCTAGTATTAGGGTTTCCGTAGAGGGAACAAACAATTAGGGTTAGGGTTTTCGTTCCTAGGGTTAATTCATAGCTAGGGTTTAGAAACCCTAAATACCAAAAGTCTTTAAGACTCCACAAACCTACGAACCCTAGATTCTAAAATATGCAACATATTAATTGCAAAACCCTAAAGACTTTACAGAACCTTTATCATCATCGTAATCTGGACTCACATAAAATGCACATAAAATAAATTGTAAATACCTCTTTCTTTGCAAGGATCCAATCCTTCTTCAAGTGTCACCACTTTCTTCAACAAGTATTTATTTTCAACACACGTCCCTCAACTTTTCCTATGTTGAGCTCCTTTAATTTTACCTATCTTCTACAGCACAGACCTTGGGTTGTCAACTTTCTTGCCTTAGTTACAGCTTCAATGTCATTTCAAGATCATATCTAGATCAAGATTACTACCCAAGCATTGTAGTCATACTGCTACACATATTAGTCCAAGGTGATTGTCATATCACAATCACTGCCACCTGTCAGTCATCATACTACTTAAAAAATTATCCAACTTTCCATCCATTGACCATCATTGTCAACCATACAATATTGTTATCATTATATGAAAGTCATCTGGTCACGTCATTCATTGATCTATACCTAGTGACCATATAGGTCACTGCTAAAAGTATTTTATTACACAGAAAAGGAGAGTGATGCCTCATAACAATGCTTCAGACCATCGGGCAAGACTATGTAATGAAGTTTTCTTCATTAATTCATTATTATCAAGATTGTAGTTATATCGTAGTAGTATTTGATGCTAATGTTGCCATTCTTTGATACGATCCCATAACGACAATTCGAACTTCAAGCTTTGCAAGTCAAAGCCTATTTCACAGATGGGTCGACTTTTACAGTTACTATTCACCGATTATATGAATATTGATATTACTATCAAGACATCGTTGTCAAGATCTCATGGATAATGTTGATTGTCCATATAAACACAAGCCCCATATGATGCAAGATTCGTAGATGTTCGAGCTATGTGGCCATAGCAATCCACCGTCAAAGATAATAACATTGAGTACCCCTAAGGATTTTTGAGATGACACATTCATCACTACAGAACCACTGAGCCACATAGTCTATAGATTTAAACGATTGTTGGTGTTAGGCGAACCCTGGGACTTTACAGGACTTTATGTGAGCTATAGGAGAATGCCATAAAGACATTGCCACAGTGATACGATTGAACCATAGAAGTGATGCCATATTGTCTATTTACGGAAGCCACTACACTCGAGTCATCGAACTATTAGCAAATCTCATATGCAAGCTATAGTTTGAGTCCTACAATAAATGTACGCTAGAGGCGAATGTATATCTTTATTGTCACTGTCATATAGAGATAATCAGCACTACAAAGATTGAGTGACATCAGGAGTCAACGGTTCGTAACCTCTTGTAATTTGGTGAGTCACGATGAAGTCAATACACGTAAGCTATGCAAAATTATAAGAGTTTCACAGTGAATACAAGAGCCACAGAGAAATACAAGAGTCGCACTATGAAGTACTAGAGTCGCGGAGAAATATAAGAGTTGCACAGCGAATTACTAGAGCAAGCTTTTAATCATAAGAGTGATTCATTAAACCTGAGCAACTGTGACAATGATAGATAACTTCCATGCCATACAAACCACCGAGGCATTACAAGAATATTCACAGAAGTTTATCTAATAAAAGACATAGAGATAGATCCTTCAAGAGTGTAACAAACTTCAATCCAAAAGTCAATAGAATATGATCTTCAGACCTCCTTGTATAAACCTTAAGCTCTGATATCATGCTAAAAATTAGTAGGTTTTTCATCTTATGATTAGTTACCATTTCAATAGTAATTGCTTGTGAATATAGTTGGCTTCTTATTAATTTCATTTTGATTCTTTCATCAAAAAAGTACCAAAATACAAACATGAAGATCACAAAAAAACAATGGACACAAGATATAGGCTCCAAGCTAGGGTAAAACCCCTCCAAGGCGAAAACCCATAAAATTCTCTTCTTATAGAAACAAATCAAATGAGATATCCAAGACCCATAACCTCAGAAACTTCCACCTCTAGATGCCAATTCAAACCCTCCTTTCCAGCAGATTCATCAGCAAGAGATCAGCAACAAGAGATGTTCCACACTCCTCTTCTGCCTTTTCTGCAATATTTCAAAATTCAAACCACAAATCATCAAGTGTGGGTGTCCAAATGAGCTCCATCTTCCCTCTATTTATACAATTCAAAGGGGGTGCGAACAAACATGTCCATTACGGTAGAGCCGACTTGGCACCTTTAGGGGTTTCTAACCCAAAATTAAATATTTAAAAATTCTTTTTCTTTTTCTTTTACAATATGTTCAAATAGGACTTTGACTCAAAAACCTAGAAGCATGAAGAACATGCTTGTCTAGAAAATAATAATATTTTTTTATTTTTCTTTTGTTTTTTTTACATCAAATTCATAACGTTACAGATTGTGAAGACTGAAAATAGTTACATTCTCCAACACCTCTGAATCTGATCCACAACCACGTCCTTCTGGAAGACCTGGATCTTTGAAGACACCATGCTTCTAGAAGCCTCCCACTTCAAAGCATCCTGCATGGCCATCCAAACCATGGATTTCCTTGTTCTTAGAAATCTCCAGCTCCATCACTTTTCCTTGCATAGACATGACTTCCTTGCATGTGCCATGACTTTTCCTTGCATGGCCATGACTTCCTTGCATGTGCCATGCCTTTTCTTGCATGATTAGGACTTTCCTTACATGGTCCATGACTTCTTTGCATGTACCACGACTTTTGCTTGCATGGTTTGTTGTTAAAAAAATGTACCAAGGAAGTGTTTCCTAGTGCTTTAGCCTTTTTGCCTAGGAAAACACTTTATAACACCTTTTTAGCTATTGACTTTATGAGTTAAATTAAAGTCATGTTATAAAGTCACTTTATGAGGTACTATGTACTTTTTAATATTAAAGTCACTTTAAGTTTTTAAGATCACTTTATGTGGAGAAAAACTAGAAGGTACAAAAACAACATTAAAGTGACTAGGGAGTTCATTAATGAGGGGGACCACATGAATAAGAGGGCCAAGTGAGGGAAAGATCTCCCCCATTGATCTATGTAAGAGCCCTAAATTCAAAACTTAAGAGGGTTTAACAATAATTTGTTCATAAAATACCAGAATATGTAATTTAAATACAGAATTTAAACGATTTATCTAATGAATACCAACCTGCCTGCTCTGCTGCAATTCTTGTTCTGGATGTGTTACCAAAACGGCCAAAACCTCCCTGCTGAACTGGGATACAACCTAGGTACTCAGTCTCAGAATGCTTTCCAATCGAAACAATCTAATCCCCATGTCCAAAAACTCTAGTACAATCAAGACTCCTTCCTACTTGTATCTCTGTGTTAAAATTGTTCTCCCTCCTCCCCTCAATACTGTGCTCCCAAGCAGCAAAAAGATCCCCTTTCAGTCCTCCTCCCTGCTCCTATTTCTTAGAACCACCGCTTATTCATCTTTCATTGCCTTGGCTATGTGCCCCCTGTCTTATTACGTGGCTCCTTACCGTGAATTAAAGAGGTAGTCATGTTTTATATTGACACTCATCACTTACGTAGTGCTTTTGTTATTAATATTTATTTAATATTTTATTATATTATACCTTTTAATGTTTAACCTTTAGCATAAAGTTACTTCTTTTATAACAATATAACTCCTTTTAAAACTTTAGTAATTTAAATTTAGAACCGTTGGTTAATGTTCTATGGTTACTTTAGTAATTTAAATTTAGAACCTTTGGATAATGTTCTATGGTTACTTATTATAATAACGACACATACTAAAATACATATTCCAGTATATTAATTTTTTTGTGAGTTAGATATTTATTTAATATCTTCAACAATTACATCATTTATCATGTGCTTAAAATGTCTTTATAATTTAATATGACTACTAGTGCAGTGTAGGCGATGCATGCATGTGTCGCTATCATATGTATGCATCGTCTGCATGCTAATAATTCACATTTCGTTTACACTGGTAGATGGGTCATTACATACACTCCTTCAGAAAACTTCGTCCCGAAGTTAGGTTTTTTTTATATAATATATTAGTAATTATTTAATAATTAATATAATTTATGTTTAATGTGAGGACACTATCAAAATTATGTTTTGAACATTTATAGGTTTTCAACTTTAATAGTTATACCCTATCTCAGTTGGGTTCCCAAGCTATTCCAAAATCATCCTATCTTTCCTAATATCTTCCGCTCTCATCCTATTCGTCCTCTACTGGAATATGTCCTAGCGTCAGTGACACTAATCTAACGATTCATAAACCTCAAAGGGTGATAGCGTCGACTATATCGACCTAATTTCCTAGTAGGCATCCAACAGTCATCATCACACGTCTATGGGAACGTGATTCGCACATTCCTCCCATGACTCCAAGTTTTGAAGGATAAATGGTGGGCAATACCTTCACCCCTCCTAGTGGAACTAGGGTCAACATCCTATTATGAAATCTCATCAAGCCTTAATTGTACTGAAGTTTTTGTCATCATGTGATCATTTTGGTAACGATGTTATCTGCAACGTAAACACTCGTCCATATATTATAACATATGCATCAATATATATAAAATAAACAGTTTCTGTATAGCTCATACATGTTGTTATCTACAGTATAACATACTTGGTCATGTTCCGCTCATGTTACTGGCTTTCATATTCAAATTGTAATCATTTTTTTATTTCTATCTCATTAATCATATCGATATGCATAAATGAAACAAAATTATAGATATCTTAATTCATATCATAATTCATGATTTAGATTTTATAGCAAGGTTAATCAAATATTGAACTTCATCTTGGTATCCATAATTCAGTAAGGTTCATTTAAATAATATATTTCATCTTGGTATCATGTACTAGTAGAATTAAGCAGATAACATATATCATATTTCAGTAACATAAAAATTTACTTTTATATGTGATCCTTCCAAAATGGTTTTGAGTATCTGATTTAACGTGAAGTAAATATATACAAAATATGGCTTAAAGTTTTTCAAAATTGACACAAGTTGGGGTATTTTTGACATATGATTTTTGTATCTTCCTAACTAGCCGATCCAGGGTTATACTTGTCCCACTAGACCTTAACTTGGTCTACCAGACAAATCCTGAGTTGTCGAACCCTACGTTCCAGTATATGTAATGGTTCGACCGAAATGATTTCGTCGTCTGATACTTGTAGTTCTTTCCATTAAAGGTTATGATATTTGTCAGCTATGTAATGCCTTAATACAGATACATGAAATAAATTATGAACTTTATGCAAGTGAGGTGACATTGCAAGACGATAGGCTACAGGTCCAACTATTTCCATGACTTTAAATGGTCCGACAAACCGGGGTGACAACTTTGTCCATTTTCCGAATCGGATAGTGCTTTTATTTGGTTTGATGCGGACGAGAACCTGATCCCCTACTTCATATTACCTATCAGTTTTATGAGCATCAGCATAACTCTTTTGTTTATCATGTGCTTCTTTTAACCGTTGTCTAATTTGTTTTACCTGTTCCTCCATCTCTTGGATTAATTTTGGTCCTACTATCACCTGATATTCTAACCTGTCCCAACTTAACGGTGTTCTGCAAGGTCTTCCGTATAATCCTTCAAATGGAGGCATTCCGAAAGAACTGTGGTAATTCTTATTGTATGCAAATTCGACTAAGGATAAGTATTTTTCCTAGTGTGATTGCTGATCCATAACATATATCCTCAACATATTTTCTAGTACTTGATTTACCCTTTCTGTTTGCCCATCAGTCTCAGGATGATAAGTTGTACTTAAATTTAGCTGAGATCCTAAGTTTGACTGCATACAAGTCCAGAATCTTGAAGACAATCGCGAGTCTCTATCTGATATGATCTTCTTAAGTATTCCATGAAATCTGATAATTTCATTTATGAATACTTGAGCTACGTCAGCAATTTCGTCAGTATCTCTTACGGAATGAAATGAGCGTTTTTTGTTAATTTATCCACTACCAGCAGAATAGCATTGTGTCTTTGTGAAGTAAGAGGTATCCCAGTGATAAAATCCATAGAAATGATCTCCCATTTGGTCATAGAATGTCATAAGGTTGCAGGAGACCAACTGGGTGACAATGATCAGGTTTCACTTGCTGACATTCAAGACACTTTGCAACGAATTGAACGATATCATGTTTCATGTTTGTCCATAAGAAGAGTTTCTTGGTGTCAATATACATATTCTTTACCCCGGGATGTGCACAATACACTACTATGTGGGCTTCCTTAAGGATGGTGTCTCGGAGATCCCCATTATCAGGAATACACATCCTTCCATGATTTCGCAAGATTCCATCATCTTCTAGTTCATACCCCTAGAACTTAGGTTCTTTTGACTTTTTACTATCAAGACTAGATCTTACCTTTAAATACCAGCTATCTCTTATGAGATGTTCTAGTACTCGTTGCCTTAAGTCTATTTTGATAGGTATGAGGGAAAATATTCGTGGTCTTCTGCTTAAAGCATCTACCACTATGTTCTCTTTTCTTTTGATGTAAGATATTTCGAAGTCATACTCACTTAGAAATTCACTCCATTGTCTTTATCTAGCATTCAAGTCTCTTTAAGTAAACAAATACTGTACACTTTGATGGTCACTTTTAAGCATAAAGCTTTGCCCTATTAGATAGCGTCTCCATATCTTTAAAACTAGTACTACAGCGGCTAACTCTAAATCGTGAATGGCGTAGAGTTCTGTTAAAATTGGAAACTAGGGCCAAACTCCATGTGGATCACCTTATTTATGGCTTCTGATATTTTTCTTAGATTCCTCTCATTGAGAGGTGTAGGATTGATCTAAAGATCATCCGATTCCAATAAGTATTTATGGATATATGAATTTATATTGATTATGGACAAATTATCAAGGTCGGCCAGCGAACTTATGTAGGCTCAGAAGCCCAACAGTCACATCTATTCATCCTCAACGTTTGCATATAAATACAAGGAGCATTCTCCTCATTTGGACAATTCAATTTCACTCATCTTCTCTCTCTCTCTCTCCCCTACGCATAAAAGGAGCCTCTCTCTCTCACACACATGTGGCTGAAAGGAAGACGTCCTTGGGCAAGGAAGACGCAGAAAGGACGTTAGGGCAGTAGGTCATCTCTTTGACCAGCGTTGACCAAGCATTGACCTTCCAGAAGTGCGGATTGGGTGTGGTTGCCTCTCCAAGGTAGGCCGCAATTTTTGGCATGAACACTGAGGTGATCTGACCTCTGGTTTGACCAGTGTTAACTGGCCTAGTTTAGGGCTGCAATTGACTTCAGAAATCTGCAAATTGACTATACTTTTGGGGTTGTTCAAGGGTTGTTTCTTCAAGTTGTTCGAGGACAAGTTGACCGGAAATTGACCAAGCATTTTAGAGGTCAATTTCAGCTAGTTTGACCAAGTTTAACTTTGCTGATCTAGGGTTTGTTGCTGCTTATATAAAATTACAGAATTCAGATTTTGTACTATTTCTCTCTGCTGAACTATTGAAGACAAAAGAAGATTTGATCAAAGGGTTTCCCTGCATTGGGGTTTGTCCCTGGCTAGCCGCCACATCTTGTGTCTCTTGTCCTAGCTTGTTTTTTGTTGATCATTTAATGTTCTATCTGCATTTTACTTAATGTATATGTGATTGTTAATCTATGGCTAATAAGAATAAAAATAAATAAACTGCTCTAAGCATAGAACATACCATAATTTAACATGGTATCAGAGCTAAGGTGAAGACAAAGCCCAAACAAAAGCAAGAGCAAGAGCAATCACCGAAGAGAAGGTTGGCAAGGCTATCTTAAAAAAATCATGGGGCCCTCAACACACTTCCCTGCTGAAGACAAACTCCGTGAGAAGTCTGACTATCACGGATGGAAGATGTCTCTCGATAACAATAGAAAAGCAGGAAGTGTTGGACCATGTGAGAGGCGGGATTGTTGAGCCTCCATCAAATGCATCCGTTGCTACTAGGAACAAATGGATCAAGGGAGAAGTCAAAGCTAGAAAGATCATCCGGGACTCTATCAATAAGCGCTTGGTGGCCTATGTTTCCGAGCTGAACACCTCCAAGGAAATCTACGATAGACTGGTGAGTTTATTTAAAGTTAATGATGCAAAATCAAATCTTGTTTCTTAGAAATAAGTTGAAGTAAATTAAGAAGGGCAAAGATGAGAGTATGCAACCATATTCCTTAAGCATCACCGAGATCAAGAACGATCTCCTATCTATTGGGGAAGTAATTCCTGACAGGGAAATGAGACTCACAACTCTTTGAGGACTGCCATCTGAATGGTATATATTCAAGACTACTCTTCTCAACAATAACGAAATTCCTAGATTTGAGGAATTAATGGCTAGATGCATTCAAGAAGAAACAAGGATGGAAGAGCAAGAAATGCCCATACTTAAAGGTCATCCCTCTGTCTTTTCTTCTCATACTAAAAGAAGAAACAATTCTGGGGCTAAATTCAAAGGAAAGGCTGGACCAAAGGGTGGAAGAAAAGGACGATGTTACAATTGTAATAAAACAAGTCACTATGCAAGGGAGTGCCCTGATAAAAGGAACTCACACCGGGACGATGATCAAAATCCCTCTCAAGGCAATCAAAGGAATGACAGGTCAAATGGCAAAGGTAAAAGAAGTGTCGGAAATCAAGGAAGAGGACAACCATTCAAGAAGGCAAGAAATTCCAGGTATGAATCTAACACTGTTAATAATAAGCAAGATGAATATTATCAACCAGCAGCTCTATCTACTACTGCTCCCCAGACTCGTTGGGAAATTGGCTTATTGATAGTGGTGCCTCAAGGCACTTCACTAGTTACAAAGAAGCTCTCTATAATCTGATAGAGAAGGAAACCAACCTGGAAATTGTTTTTGGAGATAATTCAAAATATGTCGTGAAAGGTGTAGGAAATGTCACTCTTCAATTGAATCAAAGTAATACCATCCACTTACAAGATGTATTATATGTACCTGATCTCAAAAAGAACCTGGTGTCCATTTCGGCAATGGAAGACAAAGGCTACAAGGTGGCCTTCAATGATGGCAAGGTACGTGTATGGAAAAATCACTTTAAAGATGCTTTTACTCTTGGGTTTCAAGTTGATTCATTATATCAGGTCAAAGGAAGTTTGTTGGGTGTCATGTCTTGTGACACATCTCTTCAGTCCGAACTATGGCATCGAAGATTTGCTCACCTTCATTATAAAGCTCTAACTGATGCAAGAAAAATGGTGACCGAGATGCTCGAGTTCAAATTAGAGCCAGAAGGTGTATGTCTAGGATGTGCCGAAGGAAAGCTCAAAAGGGGACCATTCCCCTCAAGCCAAAGCAAGAACTCTGATATATTGCAGTTGGTTCACTCAGACATATCCGGTATGATGCCTGTGAACTCCTTGGGAGGATATTTATATTACCTCACCTTTACAGATCATTATTCTCGCAAGACTTGGATATACTTCTTGAAAAAGAAGGATGAAGTGTTCTCCTAGTTTCAGCACTTCAAAGCCTTGATCGAGAATCAAACCGAAAAGAAGATCAAGATCTTAAGGACTAATAATGGGACTGAATATGAATTCATTGAGTTTCATGACTTTTGCAAAGAGGCTGGCATTAAAAGGGAGACTACTACACCATATACTCCTAAGCAGAATGGTGTGGCGGAAAGGAAGAATCGTACAATTGTGGAAGTTGTCTGTGCTATGTTTCATGATCAAACACTTCCGAAGTTTCTATGGGTCGAAGCTGCAAATACCGCCATATATGTACAAAACTGATGCCCTCATCAAGCATTGGGTTCGAAGAAATGTTCACCAGTATGAAACCTGACGTATCTCATTTTAGAATTTATGTAAGCCCTGTATATTTTCATGTGCCTAAAGAAAAAAGGAATAAATTAGGTGCATCTGGAAAGAAAAGAATCTTCATGGGCTATAGCGAAAATACTAAGGGCTATAGAATCTATGTAGTTGGTCAAAGAGAAGTCGAGATTAGTCACGATGTCACCTTTGACGAAGATATGGCTCTTAGCAAGGTAGACAATCTTCCTACTTTAAGGGAATCTAAAGAAGTTGACACCGGGGAACCGAAGGAAAAGGAAGATGAGACGATGCTCGATGTGGAAGAACCTATGGATCCTATTGATCCTCATCCGCAAGACCCTTCCTCTTCTAGGAAGAGGCCTTCATGGCTTAAGGGGGCACTTGATGATGCTGAAGGACACATTACACCCCGAGGAACCTTCCGTGAAAGTAAGAAGCCAAAACAGGTATCAGGGATACCTGACCATCGTGAGCACGATCATCCAAAATGAGCCTTCGTCATTCACAGATGTCATCAAGCATCAAGTATGGAAGGATGTTATGACCGAGGAATATGAGTCCATTATGAAAAACAATGTTTGGGATGTGGTCCCCAGACCCCAGCACAAAGCAGTTGTCGCTTCAAAATGGCTTTACAAGATAAAGCATGCAGTTGATGGAAGTGCGGAAAAGTATAAGGCTCATTTTGTCGCTTATGGCTTCTCCCAGAAGGAAGGTATAGACTATGACGAGATATTTGCACCTGTTGCCTGATATACCACCATCCACTCGATCATAGCCCTTGCTACTTCGCAAGGATGGAACCTACATCAAATGGATGTCAAGACTGCATTCTTACATGGTTCAATCAAAGAGGAGGTCTATGTGGAGCAACCCGAAGAATTTGAGATTTATGATCGAGAATCTCATGTGTGTAGGTTGAAGAAGGCCCTCTATGGGCTAAAGCAAGCACCCCAAGCAAGGTATGAGAGGATAGATAGCTACTTGATGAAGCTGGAATTCACTAGGAGCGAAACCGACCCTAGCCTTTACTTTAAGGTTATAGATGACAAATCTCTCATACTGGTGCTATATGTTGACGACCTTTCTAACAGGTGCAGACCCTCTCATTCACGAATGTAAGAGGGAGTTGGCTTCTGAGTTCGAGATGAAAGACCTAGGACTTATGCACTATTTCCTAGGACTGGAAGTCTAGCGGAAACCAGGGGAGATTTTCCTATCTCAAGGAAAATATGTGGTGAAGATATTGGAGAGATTCGCCATGGTGGACTGCAAGCCCGTAACTACCCCGATGGAGCTTGACTTCAAGAAGTTAAGCGATACTGCTGATGGACCTGTTTTACGAAATGCTACTGAGTATCGTCAACTCGTCGGAGCATTAATGTTCTTGGTGAACACCCGTCCGGACATGTGCTTTGCAGTCAACATATGGTTGAGCCTCACCACTCACATTGGATTGGTGCCAAGAATCTGTTGAGGTATCTCTGTGGCACAATCAGTCATGGGTTGAGATACACTGGCGAAGATGTGAGACTACTTGGGTATACTGATGCTGATTGGGCAGGCAGTGTGGTGGACCAAAAGAGCACTTCCGAATGTTGTTTCTCTTTGGGATCTGCCTTGATATCGTGGATGAGCAGGAAGCAGAAGTCGGTGGCTTTGAGCACTGCCAAGGCAGAGTACATTGCTGCTAGCATGGCCTCCTGTGAAGTAGTCTGGTATGAGCTGTTTGGATTTACATTGGATACCACCATGATTCTCTGTGACAACCAGAGCGAGATCTGTTTATCAGAGAATCCTATATTTCATGATTGCTCCAAGCATATCGATATCAGGTATCACTATATTCGAGATATGGTGCAGCGAGGAGCAATAAGGCTCCAATATATTGGTACAAATGAACAGGTCGCCGACATTTTGACAAAGCCCCTAGGAAAGGTCAAATTGTTGACTTTCCGAGAACGACTTGGTGTCGTTTAGAGACCCTCTTATGAGGGTCGAGTATGATGTATTGAGCTCTGGGAGCTCCAGGGGGGTGCAGGATACTTCTTGGAGCGACATGTGACCACAGGGCGACTCACCATCCCCTAGTGGTGCACTATGTACAGGGTAAAGGTTCAACCTTCCCCTGTGACACCCTGTGGCGACTGTGGAACAGGATGATTAGTTCTCTTGTGGGCCAAGATGATTCGTTCTCCGTGGCAACTGTGGAACAGGATGATTAGTCTCCTGTGGGCCAGGATGATTCGTTCTCCATGGCAACTGTGGAACAAGATGATTAGTTCTCCTGTGGGCCAGGATGATTAGTTCTCTGTGGCATCCACTGAATAGGATGATTCGTTCTCCTGTGGATAGGATGATTAGTTCTCCTGTCAAGGCATCCTACCCATGCAGTCTGGGACTCATGGGAAGTACCTCTCATCTAATCAATGAGCAGGGAAATGAGGATAGGGACCATAGTAGTACTATCGATGGACGCATCGTTGTATCTACCGTACTCCCTATGCTAGGATGACCTCCATTGATCTGGGATCAATGATATTGATCTGAGATCAGTGAGAGTGGTTCACACTCTAAGACTGTGTAATATTCCTAATTAACCATGGCTAATTGGAATATTCGATTTTGCTCAATTTTTGCCTTCTATAGTTATTTGTAAATAAAAAAGTGAGGACGGGGGGCATAACTCACTTTTAGAATGAAAAGTCACTTCCTAGTAGCACAACGTTGTGACTTAAAGGGGAGCCAAGGGGGCCAAAGGGGGACGCAGAAATGGAGCCCACACAAACACATGGAGAGATTGCGCAGGAGGGAAGGAACACGTGGCAAGAGGAGAACCACGCAGGAGGAGGTGAGCCTTGGGATTGAGAGAAGCAAAGGCTATAAAAGAGAGAGGAGCCCCCTCATTTTGATCATTCAGTTATGTGCATTTTGAGCTAGTCGTTTTGACTTCTGAGCACGCTAGCTGTTTAGCTGGTCTGCAGCACTGTTTAGTGCATTGAGTGTCTCCGTTCGAAGATCTCGCCCTTAGCCCCGGGGGACTTTGAGTGCCTGCTCGGGCAAGGTATTTCCATTGGCATTTCAGCAGTAGTTTTATCAGTATTTCAGCAGTAGTTTCATCAGCGTTTTGGAGCACTGCGCAGCACTGAGAGGGGGACGCAGTTCTTTCTGGCAGTAGTGTTGGATTGGGTTTTTGCAGGAGGATTTATGCTGGGTGATTGAGCAGGGGACCAGCCCTTGCATATTGAAGGATTTTTGGCAGAGTTTCAGGCAGAGTTCTGGAGGGGTTTCTTCAGTGGCAGCGCAGAGCATTGAGAAACTGCGCAGATCCCCAAGGGGGTGATTTTCCGGAGTCGGCTATTCCAGGAAAGCTTTCTGGGTTTCTCTGGGTTTCTTGAGTAGAGCCCGATTCCAAAGTTTCAACATTTTCCGAGGAGGGGAGCAGCCCCAAATCATCATTTGTTTTCTAGCAGTAGCAGCAGCACGGCAGTTCTCCAGCAGCGTCCACGCAGAGAGGCCATTCCTTGTTATTCTGAGAGTATTTCTTCACTTGCGTTGTGCAAGTCGAGGTGCCATCTTTCTGATCACCTCTTGTACTCACTATTATTGCTCAGTGTAATAAAATGGCTTAGCATTTCACGGTGCATCTCTTGAGTATCTGCTTATATTTCCTGTTTACATTATTATATGTTGTACCACTGTTATTTTGTCATTTTTGGTTTATTATATCATTTGCACGTATTTGGTTAGAGTTTTGTTGGGGTTTAAGGAATATTCTGGGTTAGGGATATTACAGACTGACTTCGGGTCAATGGAGGATGGTATGATACACCTCGATCATTTCTTCTTCTTCATAGTTCGGGCAGAGCAGAGTGGAGTCAAGTTGTACATGACAGTGCATTTGATGGATGGATAGCAGCGACGGTCTGACGAATTGATGACGAAGTTCTCCCTAGTTGAGAGGGAGTGTTAAAATTGGCAACTAGAGACAAACTCCATGTGGATCACCTTATTTATGGCTTCTGATATTTTTCCTAGATTCCTCTCATCGAGAGGTGTAGGATTGATCTAAAGATCATCCAATTCCGATAAGTATTTATGGAGATATGAATTTATTTTGATTATGGACAAATTGTCAAGGTCGGCCAGCAAACTTATGTAAGCTCAGAAGCCCAACAGTCACATCTATTCATCCTCAACGTTTGCATATAAATACAAGGAGCATTCTCCTCATTTGGACAATTCAATTTCACTCATCTTCTCTCTCTCTCCTATGCATAAAAGGAGCCTCTCTCTCTCTCACACATGTGGCTTAAAGGAAGGCGTCCTAGGGCAAGGAAGATGCAGAAAGAAGGGCGCTAGGGTAGTAGGTCATCTCTTTGACCAGCGTTGACCAAGAGTTGACCTTCCAGAAGTGCGGATTAGGTGTCACTGCCTCTCCTAGGCAGGCCACAATTTTTCGCATGAAAACCGAGGTGATCCGACCTCTGGTTTGACCGTTGTTGACTGCCCTAGTTTAGGGCTGCAGTTGACTTTAGAAATCTGTGAATTGACTATACTTTTGGGGTTGTTCAAGGGTTGTTTCTTCAAGCTGTTCAAGGACAAGTTGACCAAAAGTTGACCAAGCATTTTAGAGGTCAATTTCAGCTAGTTTTACCAAGTTTCACTTTGCTGATCTAGGGTTTGCTACTGCTGATATAAAATTACAGAATTCAGATTTTGTACTATTTCTGTCTATTGAACTATTAAAGATAAAAGAAGATTTGATCAAAGAGTTTCCCCGCATTGGGGTTTGTCCCTGGCTAACCGCCACATCTTGTGTCTCTTGTCTTGGCTTGTTTTCTGTTGATCATTTAATGTTTTATCTGCACTTTACTTAATGTATATGTGATTGTTAATCTGTGGCTAATAAGAAGAAAAATAAATAAACTGCTCTAAGCATAGAACATACCATAATTTAACAAATTCTTCATGACGCTTTAACTTTCTTGAGGCATATGCTATTACTCCTTTATCCTGCATTAATACTGCACCTAATCCTTGCTTGGATGCATCAGTACATACAGTAAAATCTTTGTCCATATTAGGGACTCGTAAGATTGGTGCATTGGTCAGCAGTCTTTTAAGTTTAGAGAATGCTTTAATACATTCCTCAGTTCATTCATACCTAACACCTTTAGGTTGGAGGGTTGTAATTGGCTTTGCAATTTTGCAGAATCCTTCCACAAATCTTCGGTAGTAACTGGCTAAACCCATAAAGCTTCGCACTTCATGTGGATTTTTCGATATTGGCCATTCCATGATTGCCTTTACCTTCTCAGGATCTACTGAGATTCCTTCACCAGATATGATATGACCCAAGTAATGAATCTTTTTCTGAAAGAAAGAACACTTGGATAACTTTCCATATAACTAGTGTTTTTTGAGGCAAGATCATATTATCCGTAAATGGTCTTCATGCTCTTTCTCATTCTTGGAGTAGATGAGAATATCATCTAAGAAAACTTGTACAAATTGATCAAGATATTTGCGGAAAACGTTGTTCATGAGGTTCATGAATATTGTTGGTGCATTAGTCAACCCAAATGGTACCACAGTGAATTCATAATGCCCAAAGCTTGTTCGAAACGTCATCTTAGATCAATTTTAGCTGATGATAGTCTGATAGTAAATCAATTTTTGAAAAGACAGCAACTCCTTTCATTTAGTCGAGGAGGCCACCAATTCGAGGCATTGGATATTGATTCTTTACTGTAGCTCGATTCAAGTCTCGGTAGTCTATGCACAACCATAAAGAACCATCTTTTTTCTTGACAAAAATTACAGGAGCGCTCCAAGGTGAAATACTGGGCCAAATGTGTCCTATATCCAATAGTTCCTTCAATTGAATTTGCAATTCTTGAACTTCTGGTTTGTCATTCTGTAAGGTGTTTTAAAGATTGGTTCTATACCAGGTTTCAATTCTATTGTGAGATCTAGCTCTCTTTTGGGGGGTAATCTTGGTAGTTCCTTTGGAAATACATCCAGAAATTCGGCTAACACCAGATATTATTCTAAGGATGGTCATTTTTCCTTGCTTACTTCTTGAACTGCATATGCTTGACAACCTTTCCTTAAGCAACGCTCCATTTGCATTGCTGATATGAAGCGTAAAGATACTTTTCTCTTGATACCTTGGATTTGGATAGTCTCTCCTTCATCATTTATAAAGAGAATTCTTTTCCCATAACATTCTACCCCAACTTGATGAACTTCTAACCAATCCATACCTATGATGAGGTCATAAGTTCCTAGGGCTGTGACATAAACTTTTAATTTAGTCGAACAAACCCCCAAATCAATTTTGCATTCCTCCACACTTAAGTCTACGGATTGGAGTTCTCCTGAGGCCATTTCTACCTGTCTAAAATCATTTTGCTTGCGAGCTGCCAACCCACATTTATTTAATGCACATATGATGGAATGAAACTTCTGTGGCACCAATATCAAATAAAATTTTGAGCCAATAATAATACCTGAGGATTCCACTATAATGGATTGATGTGTTGCCTGATTGTTGTCGACCACTGCATGGATTCTATGATTGCCTTGGATATTTGGTGCTGGTTCTTTTCTTGCTCTACGCAATATACTTGATGAAGCTTCTGGATAATCACGTTGCAAATGCGGTCCTCCACATCCCCATCAATTAACCTGAGTCGGTCCTCTTGAATCATATTGTGAGTTTCTAGATAAAAGCTTCGTCCTCTTATGCCACTTCCTCTCGCATTTCTCCCTCTATTAGCAGTTCCACGAGATTTCCATGGACTTGTGTTTGATGATTCAGCAACTATAGTATCAACTACCATGGGAGCTCTTGCTCCTACTCCTCTTGGGGTAAATCTATTACCATAAGGCGGTGGTCTTGAGCTACTTCCCCTGAAGAAGTTTTGGGGAGTCTTTCCTGGAAACCCTGGTTGTAGAGATTTTGTTGGCCCGGCATCCCTTTTTATTCCTAGATGCTCTTTTGCATAACGGCCACATTCTACTGCCTCCGCTACTGATGATGGCTCCCAAATCCTAACCAAGGCCCTAATGCAAGGGTTTAACCCATATACGAAGCACTCAGCTTGACGTCCATCAGAATCTAAGTAATGAATGTATTTCACAAGCTCCATAAACCTTATTTCATATTCTTCCATTGTTTTATTACCTTGGATTAACGTATGAAAGGCCCTGGCTTGTTGTTCTTGAAAATATGGTGGTAAATACTTAGCACGGAATCTTTCCTCGAACAATTCCCAAGGGACATTATCCGTTGTGAGGTGTAGTTGATTTTCCAAATTTCCCCACCGAATCAAGGCGATTTCCTTTAATTGAAATACGGCAATTTTTGTTTTTGAAGTAGAAGAGTACTCTCTTAGTGCAAAACATTTGTTCATTCCTTCTAACCATGCCTCAGCACATTCTCCAGCTCGTCCTCCTGAAAATTCTGGGAGTTTAATTTTCTGCAACTCCCTAGAAATATCTTCCTTTGATTATCTATACTTAGCACTTTTGGGTTCCGCTGGATTTGTTTCTTCGGGTTGAGGTTGCTCTTCTTTGGTTTTAGCCATTGTCGACCCTTTTAATGTTTCCAATATGGCTTCTAGTGAGCGCAATATAACGGTCAACTCCGGTGCTGGAGCGATTGGTGTTGATGATGGTCTCGATGGTGGCGGTGATGGTGGTAGCGACAGAGATGGTGATGACAACGGTGGTGGTGTTAATGACAGTGATGTTGCCCAATCACGTCGTCGTCGCTGATATGTCCTTAACATCGTAGTGTTTCCAGTATACATAATAAAATTTTAAAAATTTGAGGTACACTTTCAGATTTAACATATAATTTTGCAATTTCAAGTTTACAAACGGATATAATTTTTTTGCTATTTTTACCTACTAGGCAGGTCTTACTGGTACCGAGGTCAAGGAGGGTGGTCTCGCGACCTCCTTGTCCTAATGCAGGGTATTCTATCCTAATGCATAATAATACTTATTCTAATGCATGGGTCTTTATAAACCATAGTTTTTTTTTAATCCTAATTATTCCAAAGTAGACACTTCAATATATATAATAAACTAAATTTCTTTCAACTAACATTTATTAATCAACTCAAAACTATGCTATGTTATAATGATCATAATAATAATCTAATTTGAATATAATGCTCCTACATTTACATAACATAATTATTGTGAATGACTATTTAAAAAGCTACTATTTAATTAATATAATCTACTAAACCCACTTTAAATTAAATTTTCAAAAGTTGGTGTTTCGTAGGTGGCCATTAAAATTTTGATTTCAATGGACGCATGACTACTTCAATAGAGAATATCATGTATAATTAAAGGTTCTTGTTGACTATTACAAGTCAGTGATACCAATAAATTTCATATATATTAAATATTTTAAACCATTAATCTAAATATTAATATGAAATTTTGATGACAGCAAAATTGTTTACGTCATTGCCAAAATATAACCTATTTTGGGCCATCTATTTTTTTTAATAAATTTTGAGTTGCACAAGTAAATTAATTTAAAACAATAAAGTAAAACCTATCTTGAATTCATATATCCCAATATAAATTATTAATTGAAATGGAAAATAAGTTTTGTATAGATCCATTCCAGTTGGTCTGCACTTAAAACTGACTGATTGATTTTTATTAATGTCGAGAGGACAACTAACGGATTAATGAATCCACGTGTGTACAGCACTTCTTATTTTCACTTCACCTTTAATTTTATCTACTCTCCATTTGACTACACTACTATCACTATGAGAATATAAAAATAAGTGGGAGCATTCACCCAGCCATTGCGTTTTCGTGAGAGAAAGGTAGGACATTATATAATTGGGCGTTGTGTGGCATATAATATATGTGTTCATATAGCATGGATTTAAATTTAACTAGCGGACACGACTGATACCTTCTTGTCGACATCACGAGCCATACATAATAACTTACACCCAGATTATATTAATTGCAATCCTTTTGTTTTATTTATATATGTATTAATTTACTTTGCAAATTGTCTTATCGACTCCTACAGGTTTATGTTATTGTTGTTGCAGGGCCGGATTCCTATCCCGTGCAAAAGCTATTAAACGTATTTCGATGGTGGCTTTCGACCATACAATCTTCAGAATCTGTGCAGAATAGAGGCCAATTCCAAATCTTCTTCTAAATCCCAACTAGGTTGAGCAGGAACATCATGCCTTTGTAATTCAGAAAAGTGGCTCGGTTCGCCATCAAATTGTTTTGCAATATCGATTCCTAGACCAATGCCACCCTCTCTTTCAAACTGTTTGAGAAGGCGTGCTCTAGGCGAGTCTCTATCACTATCTTAACTTTAAAGCAAATGGACTGTGATCAACGCCTAAGCTACTTAGAAATTCACCAGCAACAAAATTAGGCATGTCATCTAAACTGCATGCCTCTGGCAAATTATCATCATTTTTGGCATACTCAAGTTCAGGAGTTCTTTCATAACCTATGGCCTAAAAATGAGAATTCAAGGTCGTCGTTTCCCTTAACAAAGAAACATATATCCATTCGTTCGTCGACTCTTCTATTTCCTTTCCCCCAACTTCTCTAAATTCTGTAACATCTTCCTCTCTTTCACCAAGCCTACAAACTTCCTCAACTTCACCAAGCCTACACTCCGTAACCAAATGAGTTAAGAAATCCATGTAGTTTTATTTCAAGCGAAAATTATGAAGTCATCACATAATTGAATTTCATAAATTAAAAATGGAAATAACCGGGACTGTTTAATCTGAAAATGAGATTTCATGGAACTGTAAGGTCTCGCAGGGTTCAAAACTAGCTATGATACCAGATGTAAGAGCCCTAAATTCGAAACTTAGGAGGGCTTAACAATAATTTTTTCATAAAATACCAGAATATGTAATTTAAATACAAAATTTAAACAATTTATCTAATGAATACGAACCTGTCTGCTCTGCTGCAATTCTTGTTCCGGTTGTGTTACCAAAACGGCCAAAACCTCTCTACCGAACTGGGTACAGCATAGGTACTCAGTCTCAGAATGCTTTCCAATCGAAGCAATCTGATCCTCCGTGCCCAAAAACTCCAGTACAATCAAGACTCCTTCCTGTTTGTATCTCTGTGTTAAAATTGTTCTCCTTCCTCCCCTCAATACTGTGCTCCAAAGCAGCAAAAAGATCCCCTTTCAGCTCCTTCTATTTCTTAGAACCACCACTTATTCATCTTTCATTGTGTTGGTTGTGTGCCCACTGTCTTATTACGTGGCTCCTTACCGTGAATTAAAGAGGTAGTCATGTTTTATATTGACACTCATCACTTATGTAATGCTTTTGTTATTAATATTTATTTAATATTTTATTATATTATACCTTTTAATGTTTAACCTTTAGTATAAAGTTACTTCTTTTATAGCAATATAACTCCTTTTAAAACTTTAGGAATTTAATATGGCTACTAGTGTAGTGTAGGCAACGCATGCATGTGTAGCTATCATATGCATGCATCGTCTACATGCTAATAATTCACATTTTCTTTATACTGGTAGATGGGTCATTACAATCTAGAGGGTCTAATTTCAGCCCTTGATCAAAAGAATTATGGTTCTTCTATCTTAATGAAGCTAAAAAGGGATAAAAAGGGTTGAAGCTCAATTCATTCCATCTGTGCATTTGTGGAGAGGAAGAGAGGGGCTAAGTGAAAGAGAGGAAGGCAATGAGGGAAAAAATTTGAAAGAGGATATTCACCAACAGCAAAAGGAAACTGGCACGAATTCCAAGGTTGAGCAGGCAAGGATTGTTGATAGAAAACCCGGGAAAAGCAGCCACCTTCAGCGCAGATTTCGAGGGGATGAGTGCACAAGTTCTAAGGGGTTCTGGTAGCTTCAGTGAAGTATGACAGGCCCACATTCTGAGGCTAAGAAATCAAGTCAGAAGCATAGAAAATGAGGCTACTACAACACAGCAAACAAGGTTGTGTTAGCAGGTTGTCAGGCATGCAGTTCGAGGTTGAGAAGAGCTAACTACATGCACAAAAATTGAGAGCAATAAATGTTGGACTGTGGCCCGAATTTTTAGAGAAGAATTTTGGGCAAGTAGCACATTGTTCAAGGAGTATATTGTTGAACTAGTGGCTCGATTTTCACAAACCACCACATCTCCCAAGGCATTTACAAGGAATTTGCGAAGTTGTAGCTCCTTAAGGTACCTAACTTTAAATTTTATTTCATAAATTCCAATTTCTATGACTCTAAATTCAAATATGTAAATTGGATTCTCAAATGTCATGATTCGTGAACCATAATAGGTATTCAATCAATTATGATTTTTAATTTATTGAATCATTGGAATTTGGCACTTGCAGGTTGTCGAGACTCATATTGTTTCTCACATCATAGTCTTAACAAGGCTTATGCAGGTGAAAGAAGCATCACAATCAATGGTATGCAGTTCTCTTTGAAATCAATAGAGGCAATCCCAATCTGAAAGAGCACGAGCAGTGAAAAGGTTGGTTGTTGACGATGAATGGTGGGATAGGGTGGAATACCTTTTGACATTTACTAAGCCAATTTGCTCTGCATGTTTTACACAGATATGTCTAATTTGGGAGAGGTGTATGAGGGCATTGACTCCTTGATCGAGAAGCTAAGGGTGGTTATAAATGCCAAGGAGAAGGACCCAGATGAAGCCTTTTACAGAGAAGTAAAAAATATATTTGGAACAAGATGTCCACGCCATTGGACCTTTTGTCCTATGCAACGAATCCAAAATATTATTCTGCAGAGTTGCTAAGTTATCCAAAAAGAACCGAACCAAAAAAAGACACAGAAGTCTCACAAGGATTTACAAAAGCTTTTAAAAAAACTTTTTGGAGATCATGAAAATGGGATTTGGATTCATTCAGAGTTTGTTCATTTTGTGGGATCAGAGAGTTTGGGTGTTGCTATTGATTCTAAGCGGGACAAGACCAAATTAAGTCCAATTGAGTGATGGAACTACTATGGTGGGGAACTTCCACATATCCAAAAATTGGCCATCAGGATCTTGTCACAGGTTGTTAGTTCCTCTTCAGCGTAAAGGAATTGGAGTACATATGGCTTCATCCATTCATCCATTCGGTGAAGCGAAACAGATTGCGCTCCAAGAATGTGGAGGAACTAGTGCATGTTCATTCAAACCTTCGCCTTTTGTCACACAAGAGTGACGAATACAAATTTGGGCCCACCAAACTATGGGATGTGGAACCAGAGTTGTCTAACTTAGATATGACGTTGAATGCCATGTCTCATATGACTTTGTTTGATGAGGCACCCATAGTTGGATTTTCAAGTGGACATGGCAACAATGCTCCCACTCCTGAAGAGGATGTGCATCTTAATGACATGGATGAAGACATATTTGATGATACGTAAATGTAATTTATGATGATGTTTTAAAATTTTGAACAATGAACAATGAATACCATAATATGCCATATGATAGTAGATTGTCAGTCATAGTTCATTTTGTACTTTGTACTATGTAGTGTGCATTATTAATTTTCGTGATTATGTTGTCGTGTTGATGATTGAAATTTGAAACAAAAACTTGATGATATGTTGAATCATGAATGTTACAATAATCATTAATGATGATGACAATGTTTATGCTGAATTGATGATGATGATTTGTTTATGTTGAATTCATGATGACGATTATGTATTTTTAGATATAGAATCTAGATTCTAAAAGATGAATGGTAATAAAAAATTATCATTTTGTTATGTGTGTGTGTGTGTGTGTCGTTTCCTTGTTGTATCGTATCCAGATTTTTTGAAAATTTGCCAAAACCCCGTATCCGTATCCGTTTCAGTGCAACTTAGGTTTCCTATTGTTGTGCTTTAGATGTTTAAAAAATTGAAAAATTTATTATATTTGTATGTTTTTAAGTTTCCCAATATTACATTTATTCACATTAACAATAAATGTAACACTGTTCTAAATCCAGTTGCCCTAAAGATACCTCTCATGAAAATTAAAAATTAAAAAGCCTTTTCAGTACCATAAAATAGCTCAAAGTAATGAACATTGCCATGAAATTGAATTCTCTCCAGCACCATTCACCTTCATTCTAAGGTTGGGCCTAGTTCTTATGGATGCATACCTGGTCTTTACAAGTACTATATCACATGTTGGGCAGTCCGTCCAAAAGAAGCCCAGTATACACTCAGATTCAACCTTGCACTGTAGATTGAATACTTTGGATGTTTCTCGATTGATAAATTCAACTTCTTGTTGAGATCGCTGTACACCTATAATTTTTCCATCCAAAGAATATCTAATAGATAAAACAGGTCCTTCTTTTATTGTAACAGCATTTGGAATACCCTCAGATGTAAACTGATTTGCTTGCCATGGAAATATCTGCATAAAAGTGGTAGTTTGATCACAATTCACCTAAAGTTATAAGAGAAGTTGAGTAAACTCTTACATAAAGAATCAATGTAACCTTCTACAACCATGAGGAAGGAAGAAACACACCTGATTTGATGTTGAAGCAAGCAGTAACTTATTACCATCATCATAGTGCAAACCCAAAACACCAGGAATGTTACATCTCAATGGTGGATTTTGAACATAAACATGAGATAAAGCACCAGACCCAGCTAAAGCTGGTCTGGACCGAGAGCTTGACCCACTTTGAGTTCGAAACATGTCTTGAGCTGGTTTCTTCGAAATAACAGTAAAACCGACTACTATGGCTCTTGAGTTAATAATGAAGTTTAGTCTTGGATAGCATCTCTAGATTAGAATTGAGAGCCACTTAATCATGATAAAAAAAGAGATTGCCTCCACATTCTTGAATTCTAGATCTTTGGAATCAAAATGTTAATTAACGCTTGCTCTTTAACTGCAGACAGATCACAATAAGATAATTTAGAATATCAACATATAAGAACAGACTCTAGAAAAAGTTATGAGAAAAGAAGCAGACTAAAAGCATACCACATTCTGCATACAAGTCTTCAATGCCAGGAACTCCTCTAGACACATATCACGCTCAACTTGTGGAACTCTTTTTGCCACACAGCATCCATATTCCTTAACCTGCAAACACATTAGAGACATGAACTTCAACCTTTGAGAGGTTAAACACCCGGAGGATGAGGAAGCGAACACCATTTCTATAGAGATGACAAAAGAAATGACAGCAGACATAATGTTTGTAGTTTCAATCTAAGATTTTAAATCAATTGCTTTGCATATTCTCTAAAGGTTTTTCTTTTACTTTCCTTCCACCCTTTCTTTCTCTTTACTCCATCAAAAAAGCACGAAACAAAAAGAGGGACATAGAGAATATAACTTTGCACACTGTGTAATGTCATAATGGATATATTCCATCCAAGCCAGATGATCACCAACCAGAGAAGCCTACAAAAATGACTGTAGAGGAAATATGCCCACTAAAGTAGATTTCTCTGCTCCCTAATCAGCACCCTATGTTAGCTACTTGTCAGCTAAGTGGCATAAAATATCCAAACGTACGGGATTTCTGCATTTGAACCTTGTAAACAAAATATTGAAGATATTCTTTAAAAGTTGATAAGAATACTTACATTCACTAAAGTATGTAGATCTGGTTAATTGATGTGTGACGGATACTTATCCAATTTAGAGGGCTTATCCGTCTAAACAGCCCCTAACTGATGTCATAAAATACAGTTCAGAACAATATATAATATGCAAAATTACTGGATTCATCAATGTACAGTGGCAAACTAATATCTGGAGAGAACCAGAAATATGGAATTGCCTATCCAAACCAGAATCTCCAAGATCCCGCAGATTTTGCTTCTGGAACCATTTTCGGCTGTCAGATCTGTTTCTGCCAGCATGAGAACCGTTTACTAGAGCAGGAAATGGTTCCTGAAGCTTGTAGCAGAACCTATTCTAGTCCAAACGCAGAGCAGTTTTTGTATTCAACCAAGAAATGCCTGCAAGAGTTTCAGCAAAATATCTCAATAGAGATTATTTCTAGAAATTGGAAGGATATCAACACATTATCCTTCAGTTTAGAGGAAACGAAGAGGTGCATCTACATTATTTAACAAATAAGAAAACCATCTCACTAACACTCAAACGGGTCTTACATAAAGGTTATCTTCATAGAAAGGCTTGAGCCTACAAAGACAGACTGCAGGTTTTGTCAAAATTGCAAGTCAGCCGCATCCTTGAAAATTCTACATTGAAATTATCCAATTCACCTCATCAAGTCTACACTATGACTTTTAAATGAGGGAATTTAGTTTTGTCCAATGATACATTCTCATTTAAGTTAACAGGATAAGCTAGACAGCCCTCACAATCCCTGCCCTGCCTACAGTCAGAGCTAGGCACTACTAATTTTTTCCTCCCAGCTCTTGAGCCACCATTATTTGCAGAGTCAATGCACAAGCAGGAATAGGCACACAAGGACAAGCATAAAAGATCAATGCCCAAGCAGAGTTACTCATCCTTGAATCTATAGGTAACTACATCACATGAGTACGTAATTGTATATAGTTTTTGTGCTTGTGATTATATAGTTATTGTAATAACATTACACAGTATAGTTTATATTTTTTCCCCCGAGGAAAGAAATCAGCCCCCCTCTCAACCCGAGGGCTAGAGTGAGGTTGCACAGATATACTCACTTAAGAGTTTCAAGGCTCGAAGCCAATATAACAATATTCATAGGCACGAAGCCATAACATTATTATTTATTAAGGCATTATAGCTCACCATGTCACTAGTGGGGATTTGAAATTGGGTGAGGAAGATAACAGCCATTTTGTCCAACCACCCAAGATCATAGTTTTAGAATTCGGCCTACTCGAAACGGAAACAGCTGAGTTGATCCGTTTCATTGCCCAGAAATGTGACTCGGTGAAGGAAACGGTTCAGTAGGGTATTGACTCGGCCGAGTCATAACCAGCGGCCCGTAACCCCATCAAAACAGCGATTTGACATTTTTTTAATGAAATTTTGAGGTGTTTGCTGATTGGTTTGGAGTCCAATGTGTTTTATGAATCAGTTAAATGTTATTTGGGGTCCATTTCCCCCTCCCAAACCCTATTTAACACACTCAAATGCTCTCTACTATTGATATGCTATTCAAATTTCATGGTAATGCATTCTCCTTAATCTTCATTTTCATCATATTACTTAAATTTTTAACATTACCATGAAATGACTCAGGATGTTTGAGAGTGGTTTCGGCCTCATTGGATTTCATATGGAGAAAGTAGAATTTTAGATTTCATTCAAAATCCAGCAGACTTATCAGTTTTTCAGGATTTCAGGATTGGAGGATTGCAATGTTTCCATTGAATTTTGTCATGTATTAGGGTATGGAACTCGTATTTAATCAAGAGCACCAATCCCTCGATGTACCTTGATGTTAGTGACATTGGTTGTCGAACTCCTCTGGGATTCGCTCCCAAACCAGGAGCTTCTGCAAATGTCGCTCCCGCTCCCGTTTTCGCTCTCGCTCCCCACTTCCGCTCCTGCTCCCAAGTAACACTGAGCCAGATGATGTTGGCAACTCTAGCAGTAGCCAATAGTACTAGTCACAGACTTTTGTTGTAGAGGCCATTTATAGCCTCCTTGGTTATGTGTTTTTGTTTTGATCTCTATATCATCATCGTGTATGTATGGGACAATGCACTGGGTGCCATTTTGATATAATGGATATATTCATGAGCCTACTTTGATCATATGTTGTCTTCTATTTATATTCTAATGTTGTGTGTTTGGAAACATGAATGAAAATCTTTAAAATTATGTGTTTTTATAAAAAATAAATATTTAATGTATTTTTTACAATGACTGAGTCATTGAAATCGAGCCGACCGAGTCGATACCGAGTTGGAGCCGGAGTCGGAGTCGACCCTCGGCCGAGTCGGAGTTGGAGTCAGAGTTTTAAAACATTGCCCAAGATAACCCCAATTGACATAGTCTAGTTTATATATTATAAACAATTTGGTTAAAAACTATAATTTATATGTTAAAATAGTTCCTCTCACTGCATCAAAATTTATATATTATAGTTCCTCTAGATGCATCAAAATTTACGTATATTCAAGGTTATATGGTAGGGATTCAGGACTATTATTTAATAATCTGTTTCAAGAATTCTTTTATAGTTAATCTTAGAAATTTATACATTAGGATTAAAGAAAAGTGATTGAACAACATTAATGTAGATAGGCAGCATCAAGATTTTCCTTAATTTATATAAAAAAGGTATATGTATATATATATATATAATCATACCCTCAATTCCTAAATTCAAGAAAATTGTCACACCCAAAGCTACACATGATAATTCGGGGGATTTTGATATGCTCCCAAGAAACATGTAACCTTAACAATATCTCCTCCTTCCATCCTATGTTGAAAAGTGTAACTAGGTTTGGTCTTCATAATGACATGTAATTGTGATTTTTGTAAAGAAGAAAAATAAAATTATTATTATGCTTTCTTCATGGGTTTCATTAGGAAGGGATTTTAGTTTTAGATGGCTCCCATTGTGAGCCTTTAGGATTTGTCAAAAAGAGTCAATGTCATGTATGAAGAACCCCTCTTTTGCATGTTAGAAATGTATTTAAGCCTATAGGATTGTCTAATAGCCCTCCAAGACAAGCACATGTTACTCCTCTACAAGTCATCTTCAAGATGAGGTAAGAAACTCATGTCAGCTCACCTTATATGGAGACACACCTATTCGAACTCTCATGTCAGCTTATATTCATAGGCAGACTACTATAAATAGGCACCTCAGCCTATTCCACAGAGAGAAGTTCGGACATCTCTCTGAAATTTCGAGTGGACAGTTAGAGTGACAAGTTTGGATAGATTACTGAGGCAAGTTCGGTGAAGGAACTCGATAAGGGTACAAGATTGGATAGATAAATTTGGTGCTATCTCACAGTCAAGGAGTTCAGGTTTACCTCTGAGATTTGGATAAACATTACAGTGGCAAGTAAAGGGTCAAGTTTGGATAGATTGAAGTGACAAGTATTTCGGTATAGGAACTCGGATTGCAATGACAAGTATTTCGATGACATTGCAGTGATATGTCTCGGTTCCACCATAGTTCGTTGATATCACAATCTGGTGACTATCTCAGTATGGGAGATCATCTTAGTCTATCCACAGTTTGTTTTAGAGCTATCATTGTAACTTTGTTTCAGTGCCTCCATAGTGAGAAAAACTCGGTACTACCACAATATGAAGGAATTGATAAGGACTCAATGTCATCACAGATATAAGATCTTTGTGACATGTCAGTGACGAGGTATCAGTGTAACTATGTCTCGGTGCTAAGAAGCAGAAGACAGTCAAGAGAACTAGTGCCTTGGTCTTGGAGTGGCTAATAGGTCAAGGGTCTTAGTCTTGGTATTCATCAATTGAAATCTCTATAAGAAGAATTTGTGCGGGTTTTCCTATCAAAGAGTGAGAGGTTTTGACCCTAGCTGATAGCCTACATTTTGTGTCTCTTGTCTTTTTATGTTCATGCATTGGTCGCTGTTTGATGAAGAAGAACACTAATAACGTAATCAACAAGAAGATCTTAATCTAATGAAGTAAAAGGCACTCACAATCAGTTACTAATTAAGAGAAATCACCTGATCCTTGATACCCTAGATTTCTCAACATCCGAACCCTCTTCTTTGGCTTGCTCAACCCCTTCTCAAGGGAGATAATGTTACTCCCTAGCATGTGTAATGTACCTAATTACTATAATTTACACTTAATAATTAATATGCAAACTTGTGTCCATTACGGTAGTCATACCTCCTATATCCTATATATGAGATTGTTTTTCATTGTGGATAGATACAATAGCTGCCTCAAGACGTTGCTCCCTCCCATCTCTGACTTTCGAACCTTAGACACAGCCACAACTAAATACGACACACTTTCCACAACCCTCATGGAAGCAGCCCTTGACTCCTACTCCCATTCCACAAACAAGTCTCGCCCTAAAACTACCCCCATTACTTGTCCCAACCGTTGGTTTGATGATGAGTGCAAATATTTCCATAAGCACCTACACCTCACATTTACACATGACCCATCTTTCGCCCCTAGCCTCCACAAATCTTACTATAGACTACTTTGCCACAAAAAACACACATTCCTCTCCCAAACAAGGACAGGAACTTTGTGATGCTCTTTGCTACTCCCCAAACGCTTTTTGGTGGGCCCTCTTTCCTAGACATCACACCATTTCTCTCGGCCTTGACCCCCAGACCATGTCCTCTCACACCACCTCCATTTATGACATCCCTAAACAACA
>APFE030420557.1:0-11472 GCA_000404065.3 Pinus taeda
AATAGTCTCTTCTTCAAGTTTTTCTTTAATCTCTTGATGTTTACCTTCTCCATGAGCTATCCTTGTCTCACCATCTGCATTAATATTATCTTGCATTTCTTTTTCATCAGTAACATTAATCAAACTCAATTGATTACCCTTTTGAGACAATATTCCTTCATTCTTTATTAGAATAAGATCTTGATTCCTCATCTCTATGATAGCTTCTATAGACTCATCCATAGACTTTTTCTTCTGTATGCAGTCAAATTCTTGTTCTTCTGAGAATTTTTATTTGTCACCTTTTACTTCTAGATCTTAATCTACTCTAAAAATATCTTCAAAAGGCTGATTTTCTCCTCTAATACCTACCATTATGCACAAACTATCAGTTTTAAAAACATAAGACCTTGTGGTCTCACTTGATGCTTCAGTCATCATGTCTCCTTGTTGTTCCAAGTTCTCTTTATGACTTAGAAATTCTTTGATGGTCTCCTCTTCAATCTCCTCAAGCCCTTCACTTTTTTTCTTGATATCTTTCTCCAACTGTATATGAGACCTATCTATCTCATCTTCTTCCAAAACATAATTTAGATTATGCATGTCTTCCTCCTCCTTTATGACAATATCAGCAAATTGTCCTTTATCTATTTCACCTGCAATCATACAAAAATTGTCAAATTTAAAGCCATGTGACCCTTTTTCCTCACTTGAAGGTTCAGTCTTCAAGTCTTCATCTTCACTCAGAACTTCACCCTCAATCAACATCTCCTCATGTTATTTTGAACTATCCCAATAGTCCATGAGATCTTCACTTGATCTCCATTCTTTATCTTCAGTGTAGCTTCACTTTCCCCCAGAATTTCTCCCTGTTCTGGTTCACAAATGGACTCTTCCATTTCCAAGTCAACTTCTTTGAGTTTTTCCATCAAGTTCTCCACTTGCCTCTACTGTAGTCTTCTATGTAGCTTAGAACACTTCACTTCCTTTTTCCTCAGGGCCCAACCTTGTCTTTGGCTTTCCTCCAATATCCTTCTTAATGCAACGAGTTGTTCTTTTAAATCTACAATCTCTTTGTCAATTTCCTCTTGACTCATCCTCTTGCCATTTGCCTTGGCATTCTTCTTCTCATATCTTTTGCTGTGGCTTCTCTCTGAACCTCTACTATGACTATCAGTAGCCATCTTCTTTTCTTCTTTCTTCTTGAGCTCCTCATTCACTCACTATGAGCTGCATTAAAACCTATTCAACAACAAGTCCTCCTTGTTGCAACTTACCTCACCAAGATTTCCTCTATACATGGTCTTTTGGAAAGATCTTGGTTCTCTATCTCTGGAACCTCCTTTGAGAACTTCTTTCTGCTCCTTCTAGGCTTCAACTCATCTGCACTTCTCAAGAACACAATTGTCCTCTTGTATTTCAATCACCATGAAATACTTGGTTCTGACCACCTCTTCTTTCACTTAGAAAGTCTTGTCAGCTTGCTTCATCCCTTAGCAATTCTACCCACATCCTCTGTGGAATCACCTTTGTGAGTTGCAACAATACCTCTACAGTAACAAGTCTCCTTCTTACTACATATGCCTCACTAAGCTTCTCTCCTTTGAGCTCAGTCTCTTAGAATTTCTCTGGTTCTTTCTTTTGGAATCAATTAAGCACTCCTTGCTCTATAATGCTGAAAAATTCTCACCTTCTTATGCTATTATCTATGCATCAATGTACACACACACATTCTCAAATCAAAACAAAACAGAACATATCACCTCACCTTCAAGGTCTCTGCATGATCTTGTTCCACCATTCCACCTGTACTTTGAATGGATTGTCGTCTGTATCTTGCATCTGTAAGTTCTACTACACATCAGCTCTTTGTGCCTTCATAAACATCTGATCCTTATTTTCCTGCATAAACATCTTTGACACATAACTTTTCTCTCAATTTTTTCACATAGAATTTCTTTGTTCTGTTTTAACACCAATTATTTCAATTACAATTCTTCTCTAATACCACTAATGACACAGGGTTACCCTTGCTTATACCCACAGTATGCATGTAAAATGCAAAAAAACATCTGTCCCAGATATTTAACTCTCAAAGGAATCAAATCTTCAACCATAAACGGCTAAGGCCCTATTCAACATTTCCTTTATATCAAAACCCAATCACCCCACTTAAACCTCCTATCGGGACTTTAAACCTCCTCACTGACCTTCATTATCCCTTTTATTAAGCTTTCCTAAATCTTTCTTATCGGGAGTTTTGAAACCCTTCATAACCTTTATAAAACCTTGAATTGGCGCTTAATTCTTTATAATTCATTTACAAAGGAAATACATGCAAAACACACCTTTCCGCCTTAGTACAGTCTCTGCACAGTTCTCGAGGTTACCTTTATCAAAATTGGGGTATCGCAACTCCGCGGCACACCACACACACACACACACACATATATATCATGACCCCTTCGACACCAATATGCAACTATCGGAATCGTTAACACCACCTTTTACATTAAATGACTTGGGCATGCACTTTATGGAATACAAAGGAAACACATTGAAACTCCGCTCTGAACTGTATAAGCAGATCTAGAAAACTATGTACCTGCATTGATATATATCATCGGGTGTGCACCTTTAGATGCTCCACAACGCTGCTCCGATCTCCGATTACCGATCAGCCCGATCGTTGATCACCAATAGAAACTTATTGGCGATATCGCTATTGCCCATTCCATTTTTGTTTCCATTTGAATTTGCTGAAATGCGATCGCCAATCAATATTGACCGTCGATCTGGACCCGATCCGACGGTTGATGTTTGATCTCACAATCGCTTGTTGCCATACCTTAAGGTCTTTAGCCCACCTTCTTATAACAATCCGCCGATGCGATTATAAAAGATATATGTTCTGGCGATTGGATCTGGACCATTGATCTCATAGATCTAACGGCTCTTGTGCAACCATACTTCACTTCTCGTCTATCTCTTTACTTAGATTTTTTCCGACATTTCCAATGTTTTCTATGGTTTTCGAGTTTTCCAAGGTTTCACCTTATGCTCTTCTGCTGCTCAATTCATTCCTGCTTGAGCTTAACTCTGCATGCTCCTTTGATCACTGTCCTTTTGGAATTTACTTGATCCTTTGAATGGATTCAAAGATCCATTACAAACCTCTGTCTCGTTCTTCTTCTCTGTGCAGTTATTCAGAACTCTATCTTCTGCTTCTACTGCTCAACTACCTCTGAACTTTAATCTTCTGCAAAATCTCACTTCTTTATTTCACCCTAGGGCTTCACTATGTTTCCTCAATTAGATTCAAAGACCCATGATGATTCCTCTGAATCATTCTCTCCTCTGTGCATTCTTTAGAACTCTGACTACAACCCCTGTTATAGAACCTACGACTTCATATATCATTCACTCATTAAACACTCATTTCACATACTAACATAGTTATGGAATAATCCATTGTATATATAAATATGAACAAATGATACATATCGAGACTCTCTGTCTCTCATAGGCCTGTTCTTCAATATCAGTGGCCTCCTTCCTCACTCTGCTCGTAGGCTTACATTTATGCCAGAAATTTTTGTTGAACTAATTCTTGTTCAAGTCCTAGATCTACTAAACTGACTCCTAAATGTTCTCTGTCCACCTCTACTTCAATTAATTCCTAAAATCTCTCTCTTGTTCCTCGAATCATGAGACTGCTTTAAGAGTCCTAATTGAATTTTAACTCTTTGTCTTTAATAACCACTCATGTTCTAATTTATTTGAGAGAATTTACAACTTCCTCTCATTATCTAATTAATTTCTATTCTATGCACTCAAAAGCCAAATATTACATTAATTCATCACTTAGGAATCCAACTTCCTTAAAATACTTGACCCACTATGTCTACTTAATTACAATGATTTTCTCTTGGGTTGAATGGTCCTGCATCATCTTCACTCTTGGTTCTAGACCTATTACATGGGCTTGCAAGGAAAAAAGTGCCATTTCTCTTTCTTCAACAAAAGTAGAGTATCATGGCCCCATAGAAGCTAGTAAGAAAGCCCAGTGGCTTCCTTAGATCGTGTCAGAGTTTGGCTTTCAACTGCAACATATGACTACACTTTGGTGTGATAATCAAAGTGCCATTCAACTATGCAAAGATCTAGTCCAACACCTGTTGAGCAAACACATTGAACTACACATGCACTTTGTCAGAAAGCTCATTCATGACCATTTTCTTGAAGTGCAATATTGTTCAACCAATGATCAAGTTGCAGACATATTTACAAAGGCTCTCACAGAGGCGAAGTTTACTAAACTTGGATTTATGGTTGGAGTTCAGGAAGTTGTCACTAAGGGGGGATAGGATTTAATGCCTCCTTCCTTCTCCTATTGTGTTATATTTGTACATCTTTCAATCCTATCTCAAGTTGTTGTTAAGGGGGGATGTTAGGATATTCCGACACATAGGCAATAGTTAAGTATAACTTGGTCTAGTGTAGAGTTAGGTAAAGTGTGTTTCTTTACTATGTATTTTTGTAACTTACAATCCGATGGTCACGATATGTTCTAGACATGAAGTGATCTAACAATTCATTCTCTCCTTGGTATTATCGACACTTGATCCATGGCTTAACACTTGATTGGTGCATGATCTCTATTTAAAGAGCTTGGAGGGTCGTTTGTACGGTGACTATTTATGAGAGAAGCTTCTGTAAATTTCTTTCTTTTATTAATAAATTGCCTAAAGTGGTCACGTTAGCTCGAGTCGTGGACTGTTTCCCTCTTTGACGGTTTTAACCATGTCAAGGATACTAGTGTATTGATATGTGATCTGTTTGTGAGCGGTGTCCTTTGGTGTTCTATTTGAGGAACTTACCCTATAAATTCCTACATAAGGTGGTAACTCACACTAGGTTTGGCAATACAATTTGACTTGTAGTGCCAAATGTGTGATGCACATGTTGATTGTATTAAGAAGAAAGGTAAATGGATAAGATGAGGGAAATAAAATGTAATCCCATGAATCATGAATGTAGGTATTTATACAATAAGGACATACCCATGAATAGTAAACTAATATGCTACAATATGAATGGGGAATACAACTACACTCCAAATTTATCCATGCACTACCTCAAACATATGGATATGAGAACCATTCTATCAAATGCTTATGGAGGGTATAATATTAATGTTGGAGAGATGCATATATTTCATGAAATGTGTTAAATAAATAGTGTGAATGGCAATATCACAACTACTACATTAACCTGGAAACACATTTGCTAACTTGAATTCAAACAATGCTACACTAGATATAATGTAAAACATGAGATGAAACATGGAAATATATTTGAGAATATAGGCTGCAGAAGATAGGGTATTGCATCACATCACACGAGGCATTTAAAGACATGACCAAGAATAAAGAATGATGGTAGTACTTTCTGGATAGGTTTTGAACATATTAAAGCCAAGAAAACCCTACAAAGGCCCCATGCAGTAACAACATTGAGGAAGAATATTTGCATGGAGAAATCTAGTTTTCTCACAAAGGATAGAAAACTAGGGTTTCAATAAACATACTAGTTGGGTCCATGTAGCATCCCAAGGCATTGTGTCTGTTTAGTCAATTTAATGTTCTTAAATTGTAAGCATTATTATCGACTAGGGAAGGTAAATTGATGAAGTACAAGTGCATTATATGAGCTAGAAGTTACTTATGTCGTTAAGATATTTATGTTTTGGTTAATGTCTAACTCTAGAATTAGTATGGAAGTGATGTTACTGTCTATATTAGAGTATTATACTTGAGATTTGTTAGATGGTTATTCTAAAATTAATATTAATTGAATCAAGCTTTGTGGGATGGTTGAGTAGTGATCCTAACTCTACTATGTTAGACTGTTTTTTATTATGTTTGGATTTTTATGCTGTAGCCAAAATGGACTAACTATTAAAGCATAAAATGGTGTAAAGAAGATATACTTTATTGAATTGGACAATGCATGATACTTGAATTTAGTTGCTAAGAAAAGACTGTCACTCTTAACTATTGTAGCTTCACTCAATGCAAAAGTAAAAACAAGAACAAGATTGATAAGTTATGAAATAACCAAACTGTGAGATGAAATGACTAAACTATACTAAGTAGAAGGCAAATGAAATGATAAAGTTATGCTAGGTATAAAGAAAATGAAATTACTGATGCAGATGTCAATTTAATCGTGAACACCATTGGACTACATCCTAAAACATAAAACAGGGCACCCATAATTTAATTCTAAGAAACCAAAGAAAATCTATTTGTAGTGAGTCAAAGACCTCATATGCACATAGCGGCCCTCCACGAGGTAGTCAAAAAATTTAATCAACGCAACATGAAATTTATGAAGCAATATTTGTTAATCGGAAAATTATTTTAACATGATGCCTTCAAAATTACATACAGTAGCATGCACCAAAACATAGAGTGGCCATTGTTCTTATAAAGTTTTCTTAATTAGCAGCACAATAAATTCAAGCCTAAGTATCTTCATTACAATCCTTATCAAACCAAATAATATCGCTTAATCATCGATTTGTTATTTGGAAAATAAAATCGATAATATTTCGTGAAACTCAGACTCTGTTCCGGCATATTATCTTGCAGTTGACTGTCATGGTTGACTGCGTTACAATGCAGTTTTCTTGGTGGATTAGTTTGAGTAAACAAGAATAAATCCATGAGGGGATCATTCTTCATTTACCCATATACTCCTTTGCTGAGCTGGCGCACTCGAACCCTGTCAACAACGGAAGTAGCTGCAGATATGTGGATTAGCTGCAGAATCAAGTCAATTCCATAGCTGAATGCAAACTTTAATAAAACAATAAGGTATGTGGACAAAATATGAAAAATAGGACATGTAAGTGCTTACCTTAACAAAACCTCATATTTATTGCATTTATTTAGATGATAGGGATAGGAAAAAGGAGGAAAGATGAGTAAAATGGGTGTCAAGGTAAAGAAGTTCTTGGAATCTACATTCCCCCACACTAGAGGTTTTATATGTCCTCATACAACTCAACATTGTCATTCTCTTGTACATTATTTCTATCACATTCAGGATTTACTTTCTTCTTCTTTTTGGTAGCCAATGCCATTCTTGGTTTCTTCATGAGGATCTTATACTTTAGGTTGATGATTTCTCTTTGCATTGCCCTTTTTTCTTTCTTCAACTTCTTGTTATTTTTGTACCATAGGCTTATGTGAAGAATAAGGTTGTCACTTTCGGCAATTTGAATTCCATTATGCACCTTCATTGTTTGATTTTCATTTTTAAGGTATATGTTTAATGTCTCCAACTCAAATATTTCTTTCTTTAAAACATTAGATGTTGAAGGTTTTTGTGGTTCATTAAACTGATTACTTCCTTCTCCTAGACTTTGGATTGAACCTTTAGTTGTTGCTTCTTTTCTCTCTAATGATTTTATGTAATCATAAATTTCTATTTGAACAGGATCAACACCTGGACTATGTACTGGAATTCTTGGAGGTGAACTAAAGGGGGGTGGTGACACCCTTGGTGACAGTCTCAGTGATTTTTAGAGCACCACTTACCACTCTTGGTAGATTTGATGCTCTGATTATGGCTTAGGGCAACCCTTCCTTCTAGAATTGGTCCAAAATCTAAAAAGCAATGTTTTATTCCCTATATGCTACTTTTCCTTGTGATAAAAGCATGTACACGCGGGTCATAATATACCAAACCCACGTACATATGTTAAAACACTTAAAATTAATAAATTTCCTTAATTTCAGGTAGAGTTCATAGGTTTTACCTGTTACTCACCTCCTATAACTCGTGGCCCAACTGTTTCCCAACAGAAAAAAAAATAAATTGTAGAAGTATAAATAAACCTCCATGGGAATGTCTTAAGGGAGAAGAAATGAAATATTTATACTATAGTGATTTTATCCTTGATCGAGTCTGACGAAATCCCTATGCCTCTTGCACCCCCCAAAGCTTCAAGAAACCCTTGTTTCCTTGTTGGAGATATCCTTCATCCTTCTTGAGGTATCCTTGTGTATGATGACGAAGGAAGATTCCTGAGGCCGGGAAAGGATGGATCTGGAGGACGGTTCCGCTTGGAGCTAGAGGAAGACTCAGGTCATATTTGTCCACCTTTCTTGTAGCTTACTTCAATAAATAAATGTTGTTATGTTCCTGATATTAAATGTGTTTATGAATTGATTTATATTGCGATTTGCTTATGAATCTTAAATTGATGCATAATTGTTCATTCATTTATATGATCTAACATGAATATCATGAATATGATTTATGTTTCTACTAGTATATATGTTTCATTTGACTAATTTACAGGTTTCAAAGGCATTCAAAGAAGCAAAGGGTTTGTACCCTGCGGGATTTACCCAAACGTAGGACCTCTGGGTAAGGACACTTCTTCAAAGTTTAGTTGAATAAGCATTTAGGTTGTTTGCCTGACCATTTCTTGTTGTTGTTTACCCTCTGCTCTGTTGGGGTTTTCAACCCAAGACCCTAGGGTGATCTCACCCACAACAGTGATTCTCCTGGAGAGTCCTCGAGGTTTTTGTTTGCTCTTTTGTCTCAAGATTGATATATTCTGCAACTTCTGAAGCTGCTTTTTGTACTGTGTTCAATCTGGTACTTCTTCTTAAACCTGGAGTTGGCAATACATGAACTTTCTTCTCTTTAGCTTTTGGATTTTCTTTTTGAGGAGGGATCTTGGTTTGGGATAAAATTTATGTTTTATTGCCGCCTTTCATTCTTCTAAGATTCATTTTTTTCATTTTCTGCAAAATATCTACAATGGGTAGCTCATCCTCTGATAATTCTTGTTGGGACTGGAGTTCCTATTCTTTAGCATTTCCATTTTTCTATTCCTTCCTCTTAGGGTTTTACTACCACTTGATTGTTCAGGAATTTTCACTTCAAAATGATTTCTTACTAGAAAGTTTTCCCAATTGTCATTTATACTCTGAAGGTGAAACTCTATCAAGATTTTTATCAATCCATTATGGTACATTGTATTGTCTATAAACTAAATTTTCTTTTGAACATTCATTGACATTTTCTTAATACTATGCAAGAGGAAGTATGGAAGATTAATTTGATGATCTTAAAGTAAATTCATCATTATCCTAATGTGGTAGAAAAAAATGCATCCAAATTGACCTTTTCAAGTAACAAATTTCTAAGTACAAGGAGCAAATTTATCCATTTAATTTTAAGGGCCGAACTAGGAATACCTTTTCTAAACATGGTAGTGTCCATGTTTGGATTTTTCAATAATATTTTCCAATGTTCCACTTGGATTCCTCTGTTTTTGAACCACTTTTCTCCACTTCTGGGCCATTTAGTAGCTTCTGCAATCAAGGACTCTGTTATGGAAAAATTGACATCTCCTATTTCAACTTCTGTTCCATCAAAAGAATGTGCAAAAGTCTTCGTTACCTCCCTGTGGAAACCATCAAATTTTTCTATCAATTGTAACCACTGTAATTTCTACAATAGTTCCCTCATTTGAGGGTATCCTTCCAAGAACTTCTTTCTTGTTGGTTCTGTTCGGACAATAATGCCCATGATGAAAGATGCTTTGTCTCAAGAACTATTTACTTGATAGGGAAGAATGGTGTTGTTAGGGTTTTGTTCTGTGATGGAGAGAGATGGAGAGGTTGTATGAATTTAGAGAAATGAGAGAATGAGTGAATTATAATGAAGGCTTGTGGAAATGAGTTAGCCATTGGGATGCATTCAATTCATTGATTTGGTGATTAAATCGATGGATTCGAAATGAGGACGAGACGAAAATTAAAAATGGTGAGATATAATGGATTTGAAAAGCAGTTATCACCGATGATTTGCAATGATTTCATTTTATTCCGGTAATGCTATGTCCACATAATTCATATATGTAATATATTAACCCTTATTGTAAAATTAAAATATTATATACCTTAAACTGATTTGCTAACCTTTATTTGTCCTTTGATATCTTATGCAGGTACTTTGCACTTAAAAGGAGTCATTTATTCTTCAACTTGAGCCATCAAGTGTTCCTGTCAAACTGGCTACAGAAATCTTATTAGAGATGCAGAAACTTGTCCGAGCTTCAGAAAACCACTAATTTTGTAGCTGAGAGAATTTTTCTTCTTTTCAAAGAAAGGGAGACTTAGGAAAAAGGAATACATTTTTTTTAATGAAGAAATAGTAAATAGAGAAAATTTAAGATGCCAACAAGAGTTGGTTTTCACTTTAAATTTTCTATATCAGCATGTCAACATGTTGGTTTTCATGTTTATACATTTTTTCTTCTTCTTTTATTATTATTATTATTATTATTATTATATTTAGAGAAAAATAAAATTTCTAAGGTGGAAAAGAAGAAGAATTCTTCTCAACCATCTTCAATTCTGAATTGTCTTAGAACATTTTGACAAATTCTTCTTTTGTTCGTGGCTTTTGATGAAGTCTAAGTTGATGCCCATTCACTAAAAGAGGAATTTTATCTTCATCAATAGTCCTAATTCTAACTGCACCATTGTCAAAGACATTTTCAACTTCATAAGGTCCAAGCGAGTGAAATTGGAATTTTCCTTGGAAATTTTTGAACTTTGAGACAAAGAGTAATGCCCAATCTCCTAGATGAGATTTCCTTTCTTTAATGTACTTATCATGTCATCTGGATCTTTGTTTTTGAATTAGGCTGGTCTTTTAGAGGGCTTCTTGTCTTATTTCATCAAGCTCAGGGAAAATTTTAAGAACCACCCTAAATTTATATGTATAATAAATGGGTGAATCCCCATGATACATAGGAAAAGGGAGACAACTTTATCATAATATAATATGTATATATAAGGTTTTGGTAAAAATCTCTCACCAGATAATTATCTTAAATTCATGTGAATACTTACACTGATATAAATCTTGTAAGACCTTGGCAATAATTTCACTGAATAATAAAACATTGTCAGTCTTGGTGATGTTTTGTTAAAGTATGAAACCATATATGATAATAGGAAAACATATTCATTAAACTCTAATATAATAACATAAATGTTTGGAAAAAATAAACATAATTTTCTCTGCCTACAAACAATGTTGCAAGTTTTAGTGGCCATGTTTGTCAAGGTTCTTACTGTACACTCTTTCATATCCTTCTATTAGTTTTAATAATATTCCACAACAAAGTTTTTGTAGGTGTTGATCTTGACCACCAGTTCTGTCAAGGTAGGAGATTAATATTTTCTCTACAACTTTTGTCAAGCTATCAATTTCTTTCTTATTCCATAGAATCCAACTGCAAGATAAAAAAAAAAAAAAAAGTTTGTTTACCCCAACACGCCAACCAATAGAAAGCCCCAACTATATAATATAAGAAAGTAGTAGGTATCTCAAAGGCCCGAAGGGGATCTAATGGAAAGAAGTGATCATTGTCAGAAGTCTTCCAATCAATATATA
>APFE030420562.1:12852-25867 GCA_000404065.3 Pinus taeda
AAATGGTGTAGCTGAAAGGAAGAATCACACCTTAAAGGAAATGGCTAATTGTATGCTTCAATCTAAAGGACTTAGTCTTAATTTTTGGGAAGAAGCAATTAACTGAGGAAATTACATAATAAATTGCACTCCTACTAAGGTTATAAAGATTATCACTCCAGAAGACACATGGAGCTCAGTTAAACCAGATGTAAGTCACTTTCTTGTTTTTGGAAGTGAAGCATGGGCCCATATTCCAGATGAGAAACATAAAGCTTTAGAACCTAAGAGTGAAAAATGTATTTTTGTTGGATATTTTGAAGATGTCAAAGGATACAGACTTATTCCACTTAAGTCCAAAAATGTTATCATTAGAAGAGATGTAAAGTTTGCTGAAAATATATCGGCCTACGAGCCTAGTTCCGCGGATGTGCCACCTCTCTCTATCCCTTCTACTTCTGAAAATATTTCTTCTTCAAATGATGACAGCGAGGATGACAATCCTCCCCCACCTTCTCAGGATCCTCCTTCAGCTCCTCAGCTTCCAAAATGGGTCCATGCTACTCGAGATGCAGCAGGTGCTCTTGCCGGTGATCCTACAGATCAGCGACATACACATTCTCAGTTCGATAGAGCCTCTTCTTTACTCACTCAAGCTTCAGCTAATTATGATCCTAACACCTTTGCAGAAGCTTCAGGCCATCCAAATTTGGACGCAGCTATGAATGAAGAATATCGTTAATTATTGGCAAATGATACATGGGATCTTGTTCCCCTTCCAAAGGGACGAAAACTTGTTAGATGCAGATGGGTTTACAAAACCAAGTATGGACCAGATGGAAAAGTTGATAAACATAAAGCTCGTCTTGTTGCTAAGGGTTTTTCACAAGTTGACGCTGTTGACTATACTGAAACCTTCTCCCTTGTTGCCAAAATGAACTCTATCCGCCTTGTTCTTTCCCTTGCTGCGTCTTTCAAATGGGAAGTCCATCAGATGGATGTTAAATCTGCCTTCTTGCATGGGGACTTGCATGAAGAAATCTATATGGAACAACCCACTGGCTTTATACAAACAGACTTCAGCCTCGTATGTCGGCTTAAGAAATCCCTTTATGGTCTCAAGCAAGCCCCTCGGGCTTGGTATGCTAAAATGGATAGCTTTCTTTTAGAAACTCAATTTTCTAGGTGTCATTCTGACAATACTGTCTACACCAAGAAAGTGGGCAAGTCTCTTATCATTCTTGTTCTTTATATTGATGATCTTATCCTTACTGGTAGTGATCCCAACCTTATAAACCATGTGAAGTCCAGCCTTAAAAAGAAGCTTGAAATGACAGACTTAGGACACTTGCATTATTTTCTTGGTCTTCAAGTCTTGCAATCCAAGGAAGGTATTTCCCTTTCCTAGTCCAAGTATGCATGTGATCTTCTACACCATTTTCACATGGAAGACTGTAAGCCAGCCCCTTCTCCCTTTCAGCGTGGAGCCAAACTTTCAATCACTTGTACTTCTCCTGAAGATGATGCTACCTTATACCGTCAACTTGTAGGAAAACTTTTGTATATGACCCATACTCATCCTGACCTTTCCTTTGTTGTTGGCCTTATTGCTCGGTTTATGAAAACCCACATGAAAGTCATTAGAAAGCAGCTAAAAGAATACTTCGTTATGTTCGAGATACAGTTCAGTTTGGGATTCATTACAGTGCAGAAGCATCTCCTCTATTGGTTGGTTTCACTGATTCTAATAGGGCTAGTGACCCTGATGATCGGAAGTCTACTGCAGGTTATGTGTTCACTCTTGGTTCAGGACCTATTACATGGGCTTGCAAGAAACAAAGTGCCATTTCTCTTTCTTCAGCAGAAGCAAAGTATTGTGGTGCCGTAGAAGCTAGTAAGGAAGCCCTATGGCTTCGTCAGATCTTGTCAGAGTTTGGCTTTCAGCAGCATCATCCGACTACACTTTGGCGTGATAATCAAAGTGCCATTCAACTATGCAAAGATCCAGTCCAACATCAGCGCAGCAAACACATTGAACTGTACATGCACTTCATCGGAAAGCTCATTCACGACCATGTTCTTGAAGTGCAATATTGTTCAACAGATGATCAAGTTGCAGACATCTTTACAAAGGCTCTCACAAAGGCGAAGTTTACTAAAATTAGATTTATGGTTGGAGTTCAAGAAGTTGTCACTAAGGGGGGATAGGCTCTAATGCCTCCTTCCTTCTCCTATTGTGTCATATTTGTACATCCTTCAATCCTATCCCAAGTTGTTCTTAAGGGGGGATGTTAGGACATTCCGACACATACGAAATAGTTAAGTATAACTTGGTCTAGTGTAGAGTTAGGTAAAGTGTGTTTCTTTACTATGTACTTTTGTAACTTACAATCCAACAATCACGATATGTAGTAATCTGACAGTTCATTCTCTCCTCAGTATTACTGACACTTGATCCATGGCTTAACACCCAATTGGTCCATGATCTCTATTTAAAGAGCATGGAGGGTCATTTGTAGGGTAACCGTTCATGAGAGAAGCTTATGTAAATTTTCATTCTTTTATTAATAAATTGCCTGAAGTGGCCACGTTGGCTCAGACCGTGGACTGTTTCCCTCTTTGAGGGTTTTAACCATGTCAACAATACTGGTGTATTCATCTGTGATCTATTTGTGAGCAGTGTCCTTTGGTGTTCTGTCTGAGGAACTTACCCTGTAAATTCCTACACATAGGAGAACTGAGGACATTAGCCGAACAGAGCAGCAGCAGCAGAAAACAGTTGTCCAGAGTGACAGAAGTTGTTCCTAGTAGAGTAGCAGCAAGGAAGGGGTGATGCAGTGCTTACATCATCAAGATTGAGTCGGGAAGAGGCAACGCAAAGGCTGAGGGAGGCAAAGGCAGGCTCACGCAAAGCCACACAAAGGCTAGGAGGGCTGACACAGTTGGCTGAGGAGGTTGATTTGCCGGTGCCGGTATTGCACAAAGCCTAGAAGCTCTAACCTTCAGTTTGTTGGGGTTTAGGAGGTTGTAAGTTGCAGAGTGGAGCTGGTGGAGTACTGTAGTTAGAACAGTACCTAACAGGGCAAGGCCAAGGTAGAGGGAGTTGTTGCTAAGGTGGATTTCTAGCCAAGGAATCTAGATCAGTGTTGCAGTTGCACAGACAATTAGAGGGGCATCTCGACAGTGGCAGAAGGGTTTCTAGGAGGGAAATCGAGGCTCACAGGAGTCATACCAAGAACTTCCAGGAGGGAAGTAGAGGAGCAACGAAATGGCACTACACGGAGTAAGAGACCAGGACAAACTGGACGAAGCCTCAAACTTCGTAGTCTGGAAGGCTGGAATCTTATCCGTACTAGACAGGAATTGTGTCAAGCACTTCACCTTGAGGACGATAGCTATTCCAGTTGATCCGACTGGTAACAACAAGTGTACAAGGATGCAATGGCGAGGGCTAAGAGTATCATCCTTGACGAGGTCAAGGATCATATAGTACCACATATTGCCTAAAAGAACACGGCACAAGAGATGTGGGAGGCCTGACCAAGTTGTATCAGAATACTTCCCTGCTGAGGAAGATGCTACTAGAAAATCAGCTGTGATCATACCAGATAAAGAAGGGAGAACAAATCGACCCATTCCCTGGTCGATTGAAGGAGATCTGGAATCAGCTGACTGCTAGGGGCAACACCGGATCCAGAATTGATGGTGAGAACAGCCCTGAACACAGTCTCAGAAGACTGGGAGGTGTTTGTCCAGAGCATACTGCGCAGGGCAACCCTTCCAAGTTGGGAGGAAATGTAGGTTGCTCTTCACCAAGAAGAGATCAGAAGGCTGAGCAAGGCGAGAAGTAGCAACAAGGGGATCAGAATCAAAAAGGAGGAGGAGGAAGATGTTTCCCTAGCATCTGAGTGAAAGCAGGAGAAACGGAAGAATAAGGACCTCTCCAAGGTCAAATGCTTCCACTGTGGAGAGCTGAGTCATTATGTGACCTAGTGTCCAAGGAAGAAGAGTAAGGGAGAGGCCTCCAAGACCAAGGCAGCGCCAGCAAGGACAGAGAAGGAAGTGGAGACAGACGATGATTGTGCCATGAGTGCTCATGTGCCACTTCAAAAGAAGTGGGGAGACATCGAGCTGTAGTCAGGAGGACTATAGGCAATGAGGGGCAGGATCCTCGAGGTACCCAGCCTCTTGGATTAGACCCTTGCTATGGGAGCCCCAAAGAGGGGTAGCAAGATTGGCGGATGTCGGTAGAGACGGATGCGGACGGAGCGACGGAGAAAACTACAGTGCAAGATTCCCAGGACAGTGCGAGGCTAGCAGGTTGCAACAGTGCGAGAGGCACGGGAGTGTTGCACCAGTGCAGGAAGGCATAGAGAGGTGTGCAACAGTGCGAGATGCATGGAGTTGTTGCAACAGCGCAGAGGTCAGAGAGGGAGCACTTATCAGTGACAGAGGGAGCTTCAGCATCAGGAGTGTTTCAAGCCTGACAGAGATGTCAGAGTTGGGAGATCAGTTACTTACTTCTCAGTAACTGGGTTGTAATGCAGCAGTTAGCAGTGGTAGTGCTATGGGCAGCACGATGTAGCATGATGAGAGGGGTTGCAGTGCAGATGCAATAGTGGCAGTGGTAAGGCCATGGGCAGCAGCACAGATGCAGGAGTTGCAGTACGGATGCAACAGTGGCAGTGGCAGGGCCATGGGTAGCAGTACAGGATGCAGCAGTGTAGAGGATGTTGGGCAGCAGGCCTAGCATCAGCACAGGAACCGACACCAAATGATCAGAGTGATGCTCAATGAGGAGTATTACTAGAGCATAATCCTCGCTAAGAGGGAGTGTTGATTTGGAGTAGCATCGGATGTGCTCTAACCACGAAAATTGGTGGAGAGGCTAAGGCACATGAGATATCCAATACCCAAAAAGGGTTTGGGCAGATTCTAAACAGTTTGGGAGATATTAAAATAATTAATATTTTTAATGGAGTCCCTAAGTCTAAACTTAGGGAAAATAAAATATTAATATGAATTAATATAAACTTGTGTTAGAATGGTCCAAAAGTCATGGATCAAGCCAAATCTAATATTAGTCGTTGATTAGGGACTTAATCTCGGCCGTTGATTTGTCAACTAGAAAATTATAAGAAGAGGCTTGAGGGTCACTTAGAGAACACACCAAGAGATCAAGATTTCGACTTTCTGGGATTGGGTTTATTAAGAAAGTTGAGAGAGTGATCAGAGTTGCAGCTGAGGGGCAGTGAATACAGAAGCAGAGAGGCATAGCACCGGGAGGATCAACGCAGTATCCGGAGAGAGGGACGCAAAAGCAGCCAAGGGTTCACGCAGAGCTAGCCAGGGCTCACACAGAGGCAACGAGGAGCTGTGCAGTGCCTCAAAGGGTCAACGTGGGTGACACAGAAGGCCAGAGGGCTGACGCAATGCCTCCAGAGGCTGACGCAGGCCAAGCCAAAGTGGCATTGGGCTAACACTGAGTCAGAGAGAGGCTAACGCAGTCCCTAGAGGTTGACGTTGGGGTTTTGTGGGGCAGATTGGAGTTGTAGAGTTGCCGGAGTGTTTATCCGAGGTTTCAGCCGGAATATCTACTTCCGAGTAGAGAGGTACTACTGCCGAGATTTTTCTATGTTGGGTGAGCCGGATTTGGCACCCAAATTGTATTCTGAAACTACTTAATAAATCAAACCCTCAGATAGTTGCACTGGTTTTCCCGCATTGGGTTTTTCCTGGGACATTAGTCCAAAAACAACGGTGTCACTTGTGTGTTTGTTTCTATTTCCTTCAATTGATGATCTGTAATGTGTTGAGCATGCATTTGTATTTATCTCCAGTATTTACATGGTAAATAACTTGTTAATTAACATAACAAGTAGGTAGGAATAAATCAGTAAAGTGCATGAAGGGTTTCTAACGTGTCAGATTTAGAAATTCCAACATGATCTCAAGGCCACACGAAGTTCATTGACTGAATAGTGCATGGGCGACCAGTGAATCGAAGCACCTGTACGCAATCATCACAGTCGGGGAAATACATGGAGGTGGCCCAACGATATTGCCATTATTGATTTGGTCATGAATGGTCTTGGCAACGAGTGAAATTTATTGCAAGGTGTTGGATTGAGTCTCCCATTGTTTATGAAACTACCCCTGTGTAGATCGAATCGTTGTACCTTCATGGTGATTACATATTAAGGATATTGAACCCACAAAGTTGCACCAATAATTATTGCCAGATTCATTGCTAGAGGCGGAATCTCTGCGCATTCAAGAACAACAGGCATCGATCAAATCAAGGCCCGAGTCACTGTTTGCATAAGTGATCTATGCAGCTTGAGTATCTACACGTCGCATTATAACCAAAGCTGTGAATTGGCAGAGTTTGGGCCACCGATTTAGCCGCGTTGACTCTAGGAGGTCGGTCGAGCATACCCACGTGGAAACGGAGTTGCACCAGAGTTGAACCACCGGCATCAAACAATCGGGGATTGTAGTATCAGCTCATGGGTGATAGAGTCAACGTTGCTAACACGCACCAATTACATGGGTTGTAGGAACCAAGTTCAATCACCAGCAGCCAAATCGTGAGCTCTCAAACTCTCTTGCATCGACATCAGCATGGTAACTAAAGCCCGAGCTACAGTGCGACAGCTTGAAAATCAGTGCATGCATGTGTGTCAAGAGGGTAGCCTCAGTCCAACCTGTAATCCCAGACACGTCACTCATGACTTATTTTTCTTGATGTCTATCGATATACAATGTCTCCTGCTCTATTGTATCAACTTCAATTTACTTCGCATGCAAAATAAAACAAACTTAAAAACAATCTCAAAGAGCAGCAGAATCATGGTATTACAGTGCTACCAGTTGTGGGCAACAGAGGAGATGTAGCAGAATATTACTTATTGTCACCATATATTTTGTCATAGTTGTTGGTATTGAGAGCATAGTTTATGGGTTTTGTGGTTGCCCGAGTATGTCTGAGCTATTTGCTAAGAGTTTGAATGTAGCCTTTGTGTATTATCATATGTCTTAAGCATTATATGATTGAGTCTTGTTGGGTATAGCTCCAATGTTGACCCTGGGAAATTTGTATTGTTTGAGAGAGAAAAAATTTATTGTTGTAGTTGTCTTGAGTCAGGGCTTATGTCATTGCCTGTTATATATCTGGTAAATTAGTTGATTGGTTGTTAGGAGCAAGACAAGTTGTAGGAGAGAGGTATGGTCATACTATTGTGATATTATTATGTACCTTTGTTGAGTTGTCAGTCAAAGTCTTGCTTAATGTACTTGTCATTATTCAGAAAAACATGGATCAAACCTTCATAAACTCCCATAATAAACTAGCAACAACCATCAACAAATCATTTTCTAAGGGGATACTCACTTTGCTACAGCAAGAGCAACCACAAAAAGCAGCATGAGTTGGGACACAAAATCTTTAAACTTGGGGCAAATTTGAAACACATGAGGGTCACAGTGAAAGCTCTTTTCAAACTAGAAGAACTGGATGCACTCATTTCGAAAGTAAACCAATTAGAGGGGAAGGAACTAATTTGGGCCCTAAAACTAGCTATGCTTGTCCTAATACAAAACAAGTTCTTGGAGTGCCATTGTGAAGGGGTCACACTTCCAGTTGCCTCCTGTCTCAACAATATCATGATGCTGACCGCACACAAACCTCCTTACAGTGATGACATAATGAGGAGAGTCTTCAGACTGATAGTAGGGATCTTTCAGGGTTTGGATAACAGTGAGGGTCCTACATTTGGGAAGAAGCTTGAGATTCTAGAAGTCATGGCCCTGTTTAGATCTTATGACATTATGCTTGATATGGAGTGTGATGCCCTGATTCTCCAAATGTTCCAATACTTCTTCAACATTAGGAAACATCATCCTGACACGGTCATAACACGTATGCAGTCCATTTTGTCTTCATGTATGGAAGGTTGTGATGCCATTTGCAGGGAGTTGCAGACTAGATTGTTGACCATCTAAAGGATAGACCAACTGGTCTCACTTGCTGCTTATGAACTAGCTGAAAGGTTGGTTGAGTAGAACATTGGGTTGTTCAGAAGAAAGTGGACTAGGGAGGAGCTACTCAGGTTTGGTGGATCATGCAGCAAGAATGAGCTGAGGAGGAAGGGTCCTTGCTTCATCTGCAAGGGACCTCGGGGACCTAACCACTCATGCATGGGTGACTCCGAGGAGACGACAAGGGGAGATCAAGAGGAGATTCCTTCTGACTTTCAAGATGAGGATTCTTCTTCTCTAGTCGAATCCATGGACAACTCTGAGGAGCATGAGCAGTCAAGGGGAGTTGTTGACAACTGCTTAGAGATGTAGCCATGTTTGGTAGAGGAGATTGATGAGCAGCAGCTTGTTCCCGTTCAACATGAGCGGCCCATAGTGGAGCTCAGTTCGCATGATGGGCCATCTTTGGAGAGTCAGCGAGTGGCTCATGTTGAGCCCATGATGAAGGATTCATTCAAGTGGATATTGGTGGCCACCTGCCTATTCCACTTGGACCCCCACCATTGTTTCTTTCAATTTTTCAGTTTCCTTAATTGTAGCACAGTTTACTATTTTTTGTAGTTTTTCGAGCCCTGAAATTCCGAAGCCGTTTTGAGGCCCAAAACGACGTTTTTTGGGAAAATCGAGGCCAGCATTGCTCGTACACCAATGTTGGCCACTCGAAAGTTGTAGTCCTCAAATAGATCTTTCTAACGAGGTATTGTGCGCGTCAAATGGAGATTGTATGCCAAAGTTACAACCCCCACGAAGTTGATGTACCAGTTTTGTTAAATTGGCAACTAGGGCCAAACTCCATGTGGGTTGGCTTATTTATGGCAGCTAATATTTTTATTAGATCCCTCTCGTCGAGAGGAGTAGGATTGATCCAAAGATCATCCGATTCCATTAAGTATTTATGGAGATATGAATTTATTTTGTTTATGTAGTTATTATCAAGCCGACCAGCACTTATGTAGGCTCTAGAAGCCCAACCGACGTGTCTATTCATCATCCTCGTTTTTGGTATAAATAGAAGAGGATTCGATGTTATTTGGGGACACATTCTTGATGTGATCTCCTCTCCACGTCTTGGGTTTTTGGAGAAGGAGAGTCACAAAAAGGAATTCGTTGACCTAGTTTGATGATGCCCTAAATCCAATGCAGTCATAACCTTATATGATGTTCATGGTGAAGCTGCAGATGGAAGGAGCCCTACCACAGCTATACGCAAGGCATAAAGACTCCTTATATGCTATCACATACGCAGTTCATGGAAGACAATTATATGTTGTTCATACGCTGTTAATGATGACCTCTTATACGTAGTTCTTGGAAGCAGCCATGAAGTCATTTATACACAGGTCATGAATGTATGAACAACTGGGAGACCTTATGAAATTAATGGATGATACCTTATGCAGAAGATATATACACGTTGTTCTTGAAGAAATGTCATACGCTGTAATACGTTGTTCTTACCTAGCCGCAGTCATAAAAGGGCATTGACTGCACCATGTTTAGGTGCAATCATGTTGAGACACTCTCATCCTGTAATATATCAGGCTCCCTCTATAATGGATCTAGCTGCGTGGTACGCAGTCAGATAATATACACACAGGCACTAGATCTGACAGCGTGGTAGAGATACGTGGAGGCATATACACACATCAAACGTAGTCATGATACGCTGCATGTGGAGGCATATACACACATCAACGCAGTTATATAAACACAGCTCGTGGAGGCATATACACACATCAAACACAGTCATGATACGCTGGAGGTATTAATACGCTACTTGTGGATATATATACACACAGGTGGAAATATATAAACTATCATACACAGGTGGAAACATAGCAACTTCATGATAAAGGGTCTATACACACCTTGAAGAACACACGTTGTTCATACTATACTCTGTAATAGAGACCTGTAAACGCTGTAATGAAAAATGTTAAAACATGAGACCTGTTAACGCAGAAAGAAGGATAGTTTATGAAGTCTGCTGAATAGGATCTATAGCCTAGCTGCTTTGGTAGGCTGCAAGCCATAGCAAGCAGCTAAGGCTGATATCAACAGATGCATTGTTGCAGCACGATGAAGCTATGAGAAGGCAGAGGCAGCAGCATGGTGGGCAGCACTATGAGATCATGGGCATGGGCAGTACAATGATACATTAGCAGGGGCAGCAGCATGATGATAATCATGTTTAGAGAAGCATGGAGCAGTATGCAGTAGTGCATCTAGAGGACCAGATGCAGCACGATGATAGGTATCAGTTGAAGCAGAATGTCTTCAACTGATCTCATCATTATACGAAATGATCTATGTCAGATCTAGATAAGTCAAAGTGTTGACTTTTGTTGTAAATGTACTCTCTCTCTCTCTCTCTGCTGAACTTTGAAGATAAAAGAAGATTTGATCAAAGGATTTCCCCACACATTGTGGGGTTTGTCCCTGGCTCGCGCCATATCTTGTGTACTCTTGTCTTGGCTTGTCTTCTGCGTTTTATATTTATGTTCTATCTGCAGTTTATCTTAATGCTAATGTGATTGCTAACTGTGAAAATTTAAATAAATTGCTCTAGCATAGAACATACCGTAATTTAACAAGTTTACCCAAACGGGGCCCATAGTTTTGGCGCTTCATCTCCTAGGTTTAGGGTTCTAGATGTTTAGGGTTTTCCATTGTTTCTCAAAAATAAATAGGCCTTCAAGCCTCATTGTAACACAGTTTAGAGGCACATAGCCGCCACATCTCTTCTCAGAGATAAGCTACCATCGCCTGAGCTAGTATTATTTCCATTCTGTTTGTAAGCATATTTCAGTTCTTTGATACAAATGAAAAGAAGTTTTATTTCTGCTGCATCTCTATGTTTATGGTTATATCTGTAATTTGTTACATTCCTATTTAAATTTGAATCAGTGGTATCAAAGCAGTTTGCTCTTTCTCGATCCTTCTTTGCATGTCCCCAACGAGGTCGAGGTATAAGGAGTTAGGGCTCGATCTGGTTGAAACTTTGCAAGATTAGCCTCACAAACTGTGACAGTTGCCAATGGGGGAAGAAAAGAAAGACGAGGGAGCAGAAGATCCTATCAAAATATTGTTCGAGGAGGCCCTCGAGAAACAAAGGAATGCGATGATGGATAACTTTGCCCAAATCCTTCAACGATTTCTCACCAGCAGCGCATCCACATCTAGCAGCCACTCTGGAGGCACCACTCCTTTTAAGGTACAAGTAAACTTTGACATTCCCATATTTGAGGGCTAGATAGATGCAGACGCCATAGATAAATGGTTAAATCTGCTAGAAGGATATTTTTCTGTTCATGATTTTTCCAGTCAGGAAAAGATTACTTTTTCTCTTCTCAAAGCCACCCCCCACGTAAAGGACTGGTAGGAAACCTACTGTGAGAAGAAGGATGAAAGTACACCCTCACTGTTTTCAACCACACCCACTTGGAATTGGTTCCGGAATGCCATCAAGGAGCAATACTACTCTATCGGGAGATATGAGGATAAATACATCAAATGGACCACGCTGCGGCAGGCAAGGGACCAAGATGTGTCAGAGTTTACCAATGTTTTGCATACCATTCGCACGAAGTTGGGTATCAAGGACTCTAAGAAACATTTGGTACTCAAGTACCGCAACTGCCTACACAGGTATATCCAAGATGAGATGGAATTCTTGGACATCTCCTCGCTCAGCATGGCGTATCAATATGCTATCAAAATCAAGTAGAAGCTTCAACAGAAAAAGCAAGACTTTGGATCTGTGAATCCAAAGCAAGGGAAAGGTTCCCCCAAATAGCAGAACAAAGGACAAAGCTAGGGCGGGGGAGCCCCGGACAACCCGCCAAAGCTGCAAGCAAAGAACAACACCATAAAATCGAAGAAAGACACGGGAAAGTGGTGTGAGTTCCATAAGAGATCCACTCATGAGTCATAACACAAGTGAGTGTCGGGCCAAGTAGTCACTGGCGGCCAAGCTGAAGGCTTCTGAATCAGATGCATGTTCCGACTCTGAGTTAAAACCCGACAAGGGGAATGACAAAGGGAAACAGATTATCAATGCGGAGCCCAACGCTACCATTGCCACCACGAAGATCCAGAAGGAGGAACCCGAAGATCCAGAGGAGGAGGAGCACCTCTTCCACTCCCAGATGTGGGTAAAGGGTTCCCCGCTACAGTTCATTATCGACAGCGGGAGCCAAAAGAACCTCATTTCAGCAAAGTTGTGAAGCAACTAGGCTCACTGACACAGCACACCCACAAACGTAGACCATCGAGTGGTTTCACTAAGGACGGGATCTTCGCGTCAATGAGCAGTGTCGCCTTCCATACAACATCAAGCCCTTCATGGATGAGGTATTATGTGATGTTGCTCCTCTTGATGTTTGTGATGTATTATTAGGCTAACCATACTTGTGGAAGCGACATGTTGTGTTTTAGTCAAGGCCTTGCGCTGTTATTGTTACCTTGGAAAATAAGTTGTATAGGATACCGAAGATAGCACCGCCTACTGCCATCTCTTTGGTTACTGCTAAACAATGCAGTAAGCTCATTTCCAAAACCGGGAAATTTGTTTTCCTGATGATACGCCCTCAGGGAAAGAACAAGACAGTGGCCACGACCTCCAAACAGGGCCCCTCCGCACGACAACAACAGATGGATAAGGTCATGGAGTACGAGGACATCTTCACCTCCCTCACAGGGGTGCCTCTGCCCTGTCAGGTCAAGCACTCCATCGATCTGACCCTAGGTGTGTCGTTTCCCAATGGACCAATCTATCAGCGCTCTATTCTGGAGAACGACGAAATCAAGAGACAGATTCAGGATCTGTTGTAGAAAGGTCACATCTGGCCGAGTTCTATTAAACAGACATGGTCAGGGAGAACAAATAGGAAAACAATAGGAAAGATAAATCATTCAGTACATTTTTTATTCACAAATGATGTACATTTATAGTACAATATGGTGACCGTTGGGATTCACATCCCAAGGTCCCTTG
>APFE030420562.1:26981-39260 GCA_000404065.3 Pinus taeda
AGACCAGTTCTGTGCTTGTTGTGGACAAGCTGTTCCCAAGGTCTGATGATGGGCTTGGGAAGTGCAGACTGAGTTTCTGCATCTGCATGTACAACTGCTGTTTTATTTGAATGAACAGGAACATTATTGGCTTTCTGTTTATGGGAGTATGTTTCAATTTTCTAAACAGAAACAGGTTCAGAATGATGACTCCATTGCTGTAGTTCTTCTTGTTGTAGTTGTGATTCAAGCTGCAAAAAATCGATCTTTTCTCGTGCATTTTGCAAACAGGTTTGAATATTAGAGAGAGAATCCTTGCTAACTTTTACCATCCCCATCAATACTGGAATGTATTAGGGTATTCAGTAACTCTAATACATCATCCATTCGATCCATTTCAAAACAATGCTTCAATGAACTTGTGGTAACTTAGAGGAAGAGCATCAATATTATACTACTCAGAGAAGCCTTTTCAAAATATCAATCTGAAAGTTTGTCCGCAGTACCGTTGCAGATAGAAACAAGAACTTTATCATCCCCTTGGAATAAAATGGCAAATGTTGTAAAAGTGTTGACCAATAGTGGAAACTTAATAATTTCTGTTACAAATAACTAATAATTCCGCTGCTGCAATTTTAATGTCTAAAACTGTGTCCCCGTGGTCGAAGAAATTGGAAAAGAGAGTTGGCTCTGCTAGAGTTTGACGTCAGTTAAAAATGTCATGAGATAGACCCAAATTCATCAAATAATCCATATCTAGGCACAACAAACTTCGATTTCTGGGAAAAACACTTCATTGGCACGTCCTTATTTGCAGAAAGAATTTGATGCTATTTATATAGTAGACTTCTATTTTTCTAAATCATATTTCCATATCTTCACTGCAAAATAATAGGCATGAGAATAATGTTCTCGACTTTCAGCATACACGCAATCTGTTAACACATTCAGAGTAGAAAATGGCAACAGTGCCAACAATGCAATCTGCAATTTTAAGATTGGGAGTCACCAAAACAATTTTACCAAGAGCAGCCTTTCAATATTCTGACGGTGAAGTGGCGTTTGTTTCCAGTGCTGACTGCCGCAATAACGCTCACATTGACTGAAATATCTGAACATATGGACAAAAGGTGCACATCGTTGGCATTTTCAATTTTAATTCCAAAAGCTGCGACTTGGATGCTAACTCTTCCGTCGTTTCATGTACGTTCGTTTTTTTTTTTTTTTGTAGGGTATGTATGGAGCTATCGTTCCATTGATGAGCGATGCAATATATATTAGTATAGCCCTGTGAACCCTATTTCTAAACACTGTCGCTTAAAACCTTGGCGTCGATAAAAATAACTGATTAAATGATGAAATACACAGAATAATGTCGAGCAAACAGGCAATGCAAAGGGGAAATCTTCGTTTTGGACAATCTGTATAAATGCATCCAACGAACTTTTGTACTTAACTGCCTCACCGGAAGTCATCATCATTCTTCTTCGTACAGTATCTATAGGATACGATGCAAGACCAGCACCAATTGTAATACCCCAACCAAGAAGAAAACTTGCAAGGAAGTTATTCTGAAGATCACCAGTCAAAACAACAGGCTTCAGAGAATCATACATTCCAAAGTATAAACCACGATAGACTATAATTCCCACACAAGAAATGTTGAACCCACGATAGAGACCAGCACCCCCGCCAGAGCCATATTTCTTCCCAAGAAGAAATAACGGCAGCTGGTCATATCCAGCTAACACACCAGCCCCGGCAATAGCACGGAGGATATTTGCACCTGCACCCTTGAAGAGTAACTTGGAACCTTCATTTTGGACAATCTGTTTAAATGCATCCAATCTTCGCTAGGCGACTTCAAGCTTGACGAGCAATAGAGCAGGCGCAAATCAAAATTGGAAGTTGCAGGGTGAAAGAACAAAAGAATTTAAGCACCTACGAAGATGGAGCTACAACACGGATTTCATACACTTTGGCAAAATGTCTTGGAATATGAGAGCAGTTTCGTTGATTTATTTTATCATCTACTTCTACGATGGCACTAATTCTGATGTTGTCAATGGTGCTTTCATAGCTTGCTGTCAAGCATGGGGTTTCATGGACATTGTTGACAGTTCGGACCCAGATGAGGACCCTGAGACCAATTTAGTGAGTCTCGCAGCCGACAAAGAGTTTGACACCCTCGCTTCTTTTTAACCCCAGCGGGATTCAGCTGCTCGGTTCCTCCATGCCTTCCTGAACTGGCTTCGGAGTTTATTTTTCAATCAAGAAATGGAGCTTTCTTTGATAGGGCTTCAAAATGCAGGAAAGACATCACTTGTAAATGTCGTGTCGACTGGTGGGTATACTGAAGACACGATCCCTACTGTTGGGTCTTCAATCTATTACAGACAGAGAGGTTTGCTGCTATATGATCTCCTGCAAGAACTCCAGCGTTCTGAATATTAACTCCACAAATATCGATGCCATTACTGATTGGCTTGTAAAGCACTCCAGAACAGCAAGCTGATTTAACTTCGAGATCATGATTTCAAGGGGATCTCTGTTCAGAGAAGAATTTATGCTTGGGTACAATGCTTCACGGCATCGATTCTCAAATTAATGAAAATTAATTGATTGATTCAGTTATGGGTCCAAAGTTCAAACATAGTTCATGCAAACATTTGATTCCAAACTGCACGCTCTGATACCAGTGTGTGGATGAAACGCTAAGGAGACAGGCAAGCGCGTTCCAAAAGGAGAGTAACGAAAACAGTACGCAGAGAATATTGCAGTTTCTCAAAACGTTACATTCAGAATTTTCATACGATGTTTCAATCCATACGTTACCTTCAGGCGTGTCAGAGAGCATTTCTTCTTCAGGCAGGGAGCATTTCTTCTTCAGACGTTTTTGTCAGCACCGTTTCAGTAATGTCAGAACATCTTTTAATTAATGAGGTGCAGTGCAGGTGTGGCAGAGGCAGCGTTTCCTTCAGAAATTAGGTATGCAGCTTCAGCCAGGCAGGCAGGGGTTCTTCAGGTAATGAAGACAGGGCCAGCATTATTCAAGGCAACTCAGATCAGTTGCTCAGGGAAAACAGGCCACTCATCATGGCTCTGATACCATGTTAAACAGACATGGTCAGGGAGAACAAATAGGAAAACAATAGGAAAGATAAATCATTCAGTACATTTTTTATTCACAAATGATGTACATTTATAGTACAATATGGTGACCGTTGGGATTCACATCCCAAGGTCCCTTGGACTGCTTGTCCATTCGGCTTCCATGCTAACCCTTTAGGATTAGGTGTCCAACAAGTTCATCACCATGTGAGAGCCCGATCGTGTTGGTACAGAAGAAGGATGGGACTTGGAGACTCTGTATTGACTATCGGGCGATGAACAAGATCACTGTCCGAAATAGGTACCCGATCCCACGGATTGATGACCTTTTGGACCAAGTCAAGGGGGCAAAATATTTCAGCAAGATCGACTTGAACTCTGGATATCACTAGGTACCAATTGAACCCTCGGATGTGTAGAAGATTGCCTTCAAAGCCAAGGAGGGCCTTTTCGAATGGCTGGTTATGCTTTTCGGGTTGACGAATGCTCCTGCAACCTTCATGAAGCTGATGGATGACATCTTGCGGCCATTCACCAACTCATTTCTAGTGGTATACTTGGATGACATCCTAATCTTCAGTAAGAGTTGAGAAGAGCACCTCCACCACATCCGACAAGTTCTCCAAACACTGCGGCAACACAAGTTGTGTGCCAATTTGGAGAAATGCACTTTTGGCATGACCCGGGTTCAATATCTGGGATACATTATTGATGAACGGTGGGGTGCATGTGGATCTAGCCAAGATCCAAGTCATTCGGAATTGGCCAACCCCAACCACTATGACAAAGCTCCACAGCGTTCTGGGTCTTGCCAATTTCTACTGCAATTTCGTGTTGGAGTTCTCTCATATCACTTGGCCCTTGAGTTAAGTCACCAAGGGAGAAGTGAAGGCAAAATTCTTTTGGTCTGAATCTCAAAAGAAGACGTTCGCAGAGTTGAAACATCGCCTCTGCTCTGCACCAGTGCTCACATTACCAAACTTGCAACAACCATTTGAGATCGAGGCAAATGCCCTGACTATGCTATTGGGGTAGTCCTCACTCAACAAGGGCATACAAAGAGATGTATTCCATTGTGCCAGCCTGCCGACAATGGAAGCATTACATTTTGGGGAAGGAAACGATCATCCAAATAGACCACCAACCCCTGCAGTTCATACAGACGCAATGGAAGTTGCAGAATGATCGCCATCAGAAGTGGTCCACATAATTGCAACAGTTCCATTTGAATATCAAGTATAAGAAGGGCAGCACTAATAATGTTGCAGACTGCCTCAACTGACCACCGATCATGGCGTTAACCACCGTACTCAACTCTTGTGGGCACGAGACTTCTAATTAGCCACTTCTCTACAAAAGCAACCCAAAATTCGGCCACACATACCAAACGCTCTTGGAGGGTCAGCAAGTTCCATATTTTCACCTCCAAGATGCACTGTAAGCCACCTAGGACACCTTTGTGTTCCTTCAAGCGAGCGTGCCAAGATGATTTGGGAAGCGCACTATAGTCGAGTCGCTAGCCATTTTGGGGTCGAGAAAATAGTGGCAGTACTACTGAAGTATTTTTATTGGCCGAATCTTCGATAGGATGTCGAGAAGTACGTCAAATCCTGCACTTTCTGCGCAATTGCTAAACCCCATCAAGAAGCAAGGCCTCTATACTCCACTACCTACCCCTAGTCGACTTTGGGAATCCATCTCCATGGATTACATGTTAGGCCTTCCTTCTACTAAACATGGCAACGATTGTTTTTGTGGTTGTCGACAGATTCTAGAAAATGGTCATTATGGTGGCCTATAAGAAGAATATCACATCAGAAGCCACTGTTAAACTCTTCTTTGAACGAGTGTAGGTACACTTTGGGATCCCACAGCTATCATCTCAGATAGGGACAGCAGGTTCCTGAGTACATTTTAGTCCAATCTCTAGTCGATGTTGGACACCAAGCTCACTAAGTTCACAGCTTTCCATCCCCAAACAGATGGCCAGACGGAGATTGCCAACAGGATGATCATACACATTTTGTGCATGTAAAACTCAAAGCATCCACGCACATGGGATGAGAACCTCCCCTATGTCCAGCACAGCTATAATTGGACTCTCCACAACTCGACTGGCCACATCCCTTTTCAGGTGGGCTTGGGATTCCAGCCAGTGTGTCCCATTGATGTGGCCATACCATTTGCAGCAACTCAGGCAGATCCGGCTCATGTCCAATCTGAAGCCGACAAGTCAAACAGCTTCATTGAGCACATCCAACACATCCGCCAACAGGTCCACGACATTCTGGAAGAAACCAAATGCCAAGTACAAGCAGCGACATGATCAACATCGGGTGCCACACAAATTTCAAGTCGGAGACAAAGTCTAGTTGCATTTGCAGAAGGAATGCCTTACTAGAGCCTATCGGAAACTCCGACCACTTTGATATGGTCCTTACACCATCACCAAGGTTGTGGGAGACAATGCATTTGAGCTCAGCATTCCCCCATTCCTTGGCCTGCACTCAGTGTTCAATGTGGACTGCCTTCGACCATACTTCCCACCATTGTTGGACACATCAGACATTGCAGAACAACTCACATCTACACAGTTAAATCCGGACTGCATGGAACAAGCCACAACTGATCAGATCTTGGACACATAGATCAAGAACACCCGACAAAAAAGGATCCAACTATATCGAGTTGTCAAAGCATGCCAACTCCTTCACCAAGGCAAGTGGCTCACCAAGGACCAAGATCAACAGAAGTTTCCTCATCTCATGGAGGAACTCAATGCAATGGGGACCATTGCTTATTAAGAGGGGACGAATGGTCCAGGTGGATATTGGTGGCCACCCGCCTATTCCACTTGGACCCCCACCATTGTTTCTTTCAGTTTTTCAAATTCCTTAATTGTAGCACAGTTTACTATTTTTGGCAGTTTTTCGGGTCCTGAACTTCCGGAGCTGTTTTGAGGCCCTAAACAATGCTTTTTGGGAAAATCAGGGCCATCATAGGCTATAAAATGATGTTGGCCACTCGAAAGTTGTAGTCCTCAGATAGATCTTTCTAATGAGATATTGTGCGCGTCAAACGAAGACCATATGCCAAACTTACGACCCCGAGAAGTTGAAGTACCAATTTACCCAAACGAGGCTCATCGTTTTGGCACTTCATCTACTAGTGTTAGGGTTTTGGATGTTTAGGGTTTTCCATTGTTTCTCAATAATAAATAGGGCCTCATTGTAACACAGTTCAGAGGCATGTAGCCACCACATCTCTTCTCAGAGATAAGCTACCATCACCCGAGCTAGTCTTATTTCCATTCTATTTGTAAGCATATTTCAGTGCTTTGAGACAAATGAAATGAAGTTTTATTTCTGTTGCATCTCTGTGTTTATGGTTATATTTGTAATTTGTTGCGTTCCTGTTTAAATTCGGATCAAGGATGAGAAGACATTCTTGGGGTCAACCATTGATGAGGAGTGGACATATGTACAGACAACCAACAGGGTGGCAGTATGTGCAGACACTTATCGTCGGAAGGTGTTGAAGCTTGACATAGTAGTTTTGCAGGAGGCTCGTAGATGGCAGGAGCGTGGAGTTTCCAATCAGAGGAGGGAGGAGTTGTTGGAGATGGTGGTGCATCTATCTTTGGGTCTACCCATTGATGAGGTGCAAATAGGTGGCAACCATTAGAGTTGTAGTAGTTCCAGGTCACAACCCTCTCCAAGAGTACATAGATAGGGCTTGCAACACATCTTGCCCACTTTCACCTATTATAGAGAGAGGGGCAAGTTTCCTCAGACAGATCTTGGTGATAGACAAGACAGAGTAGCGTGAGTTGAGCATGGACCAGCGACAACATAGTAGACTTGTTCCATACATAGGTGTCCATGCATTCGATTATTTTCACGGGACAGATTGGCAGGAGATAATGAGTTGGTATCCTATGGATGCAGTATCATTCTTAGTCCGGGGTACAGTATGGCAAGAGCCCTTAGATGAGAGGGTTACTCCATGTTTCAGTGGGTAGTGGGATGTGGACAAACAATTCATCAATATTTCAATAGCACTAGCTCAGCATTAGCATAGTGGGGTTGACCTTGGCCTATGCCAAAGGTTGGATTGGAGAGAGTTGATGAGTTGGTATTCGCTTGATGGAGCAGTAGCTATAGCCGGAGACAGAGCACAGTCAAAGCCATGGGACTTGGGCAATGATTGGCCATGGTGGCATTGGGATCCAAGTGGAGCTACTGATAGCAGGTTGAGTCAGAGATGGACATGAGATCCGGGTATTGAGGGATCCAGTCATGTTTGGATGTGTTGCATGAAACGCCCACCCCCCCAAGGATCCAAACCAGGAATCGCATCCCGTACAGATCCGTGGGGGATTCGTCGTCAGATCTGTGTTTCGGAATTCAGGAACCGTCGATCGGGTCGGCGAAGACGGTTCCTGGAATTTCGAAACCGCGTCGGCTCGATCCGCAGTTTTGGATTTCCAAAACGCGAATCCGGCGACAGATCCGCGACGGATCAAGCACAAATCTGTATGGATCCCAAGCGGATCTGAAGGGAGACAAGAGGTTCCACAAGGTTCTAAACTTTTTTTTTTTTTTACTTAAGTTGGGTTGGGGCTTCTCAGACACTCCCAAGGTGCTCCCTTAATGCTCCTTAGATGTTTCCTAGATGCTCCCTCATGGTAATGTTAAATTCTTAAAGTAAAAGTGACATTCTCCTTTATTTTTCATTTTCATCTTTTTACTTAAATTTTTAACATTACCATGAAATGACTCAGGATGTTTGAGAGTATTTCCAACCTCATCGAACTTCATATGGAGAAAATAGAATTTCATGTCCTATTCAAAATTCAGCAGACTTAATTGTTTTCAGGTATTCAAGATCAATGGAATTGTGGCATTTCATTAGATTATATCATGTATGAGGGTATGTGATTAGCATGTAATCAAGAGCACCAAGCCTTATATGTGACCTAGTGTTGGTGGTGTTAATTGTTGAACTCATTTGTCATGCCCTTAGCAAAAAATTACCTTCAATCAAGTCAAAATTATCAATCAAGCATGTTAAGCTTTTTCTACCATATTTTAAGGCTTAGATTAGGTAGTTTGATCAAAATTGAGCAATGTTGACTACTACCCCAGGACAATTGAGGCAGAGGCAAAGGCTAGACAAGAGAATAAGAATCTAGATTCTAGATGGTTGATGCATGTAAATGGTTGATGCTCGAATAATTAATCGTTAATGTACAATGGATGCCATATCTATCTTGATTTATGTACAAATATGCATGCTTCCATTTCTTCTTCAACTAATTTTGTATTTTGGATGTTCTTTTAATATAAATGAAAAAAATATAATATATATATATATATAGTAGATGCTTCCGAAATGCTTTGCTTCCTAGATTTTTGGGAAATGACGCTTTCGCGTCCCCGCTTCTACATCCCTGCTTCCTGCTTCGTCCCTACTTCGTGCAACATTGGTTTGGATTGCTTGGAGGCATGATGTGGACCAGTGGTTCATATGGGATCTTGGTATCGTTTGCAGATGCCTCTACAGTGGACAGGTGCAGATAGCTTGAGAGCAACCAATCTTGGGGCGAGAGGATTTGTCATGTCCTCATTTTTAATTTCCTTTATAGTACAGCCAGGGTGGATTTCCAGGGCACGGGATGGCCAAGTCATGGGAGAAGGTATATGTCATCAAGGGTTCCAAGGGAGTTTTGAAGAGTTTTTATGGGATTTGATGGCATTCGCTTGGCATATTCCATCATCTGCACAATTTGCCTTTCATTCCATTGCATTCCGACAACTTTCATAGAATAGCATTATTATGGGGCCTAACTTAATTATTTATGCTCAAGGTGGCATTCTGAGAATATTAATTGATGGAACACCTCAATGTAATAGCTCATTGGAACCGAAACGAGAAGATCCACTGTATGGAATGTTGAGAAGTGAATTCCAGTGGTCGGAGAGAGTATGGTGGCCAATTTACCATTTTCCCACATTAAAAAGATATTTTAATTGAGGGAAATGTGTTCAATGATTAAAATAATAATAATATAGGAGCTTCTAGAAAGGTCCATCAAATCTATAAAAAGAGGAGGAGGAGGCCATTAAAGGACATCTTGGATTTGATCTTCTTCTTGTATGAGAGGTTTGAGAACCCAGTTCTCTACCTCATTTGTAGCCCTATGATGGAAACCATCAAGTTATTCAGTGAGGTTGGGCAAGTACCCACCTTCCTTTGGTGAATTCATCCAGGATTCACATGAGAGCTTAGTTGTGCAGTTCAGTTCAGTTTGGAGGGCTAGCATAACATTGGAGCATATTCTTAAGGCGATTTTTCCATCTCAGCTATTTTGTTGTATCAGCATGTAAACCCTATTTTCTACTATAACCAGCATAGATCCATCTTAAATACAAATCTAACATGAGCCGAGAGGGATCCAATTTCGTCACTAGCAAATTTTTTTATGCGCAGACATTATTTAAATGTTTTGTATAGTTATCTAATATTTTTTAATTTTATTTGGCCGACATGAGCAAAATTTCAATTTTGATGATGGACGGACAGGGTTACACATCATACTAGACTATAGAATGAGCCTCTCGGCTCAATAAAAGTTCAGATTGTCCTTGTTCATCTTCTTGTTATTTTGTTGTATGTTATTGATTATATTTTTGCATGCCAATGTTTTGTTAAAATAAATGGTAATTTTTATGGAGTAATTTTGGTTCAGTTAGATTTTCGCAAATATCCCATTACGGATATTACAGTTACCCACCACTTGTGGGTAGTGTATATAGGAGAAAAAAATTCTCCTAGACGGTCAGCCACCAGTCACCAGCCCCTTGTAGCCACCAGATAGCTCGATGTGCCATTTTCTCCACCACCTGAGCCATGTGGTCCCTCATCCCTTTGCTATGAATGTATGTTTGAAGGTGGGCCTTCCAACTCCAAAGGTATGACTTTTCATTGCTTCAGTTGAATAATTTTGTTTACTTTCCATGGACACTTTTGGGCATGGATTAGTGGGGGCATTCAACAGAAAGAGTGGGCTAGGTCTACGCCCTTGTCTCCTCTGCCTGATTTTGGTGTTTAACCTTGTATCCTAGTCCTGTGGAGTCTCTTTTACTAGCCACTAGCTTTAGGGTTGGCACTACATGGGAAATCTTGATATTGGTTGCATTGTCCCGTTTCCCTACACCATATACATTGCCCCCTTTCACTCATTTTGACCCCATTCATCATTTTTCCCATCCAGGTCCACATAGGGTTAGCCTCCCCCTCCACTTGTCCACACCTTGGGTTAGACTAAAACGATGCCCAGAGGTTGATGCATCTAAAAAAAAGCATAGTTTGGCCACTTTCAACAGGAAATGTACCACAAAATGCAAAAGATGGTCGAGACATACAAATTTAGCACATGTGAAAAAGCCAAAACATGAGCTCTACCCTTTTTCCATAGCCATCAACCTGGTTCCTATGGGCCCTAGATGAGCCCCATCCATCATTAAGGAACCCATGATTGTCCCAACCCCTGGTGGGCAATGAACTACCCCACCTTAAGGGAGTATCCACTGCTATATATTACACAACAAGCTCTCATCCCTTGGAGCCCCGAGTAGTTACGAAGAAAAATCAAAGGAAGGCAAAAGGCATATGAAGAAGGGTGGAAAAACAAAGGTCGGGGTAACTCACATACCACGATTTGCTCCCTCCCACACTCATATACCCAATTGTGGGCTTCATGCTATTTTATGTAGCATCGGATGTGTTCTAGCCGTGATATTTGGTGGAGACAATGTTACTTGGGAGCAGGAGCGAAAGTGGGGGAGCGGGAGCGAAAACGAGTGTAGGAGCAACATTTTCAAAAGCTCCCGGTTTGGGAGCGAATCCCAGAGCAATTTTTTAAATATATATATATATATATTATTTTTTATATTTTGATACATATATGTCAACATATATGTACAGTGCCATCCTCCAGATTGTCATCCTCTGGGTGGTTATCCCAGGGATCCTCATAAGCCTGATCACAGTAATGACTCAATAACCTCAAGTTGTAGTGCACATAAACCAAGCTTTCTGCCCGATTTTCATTGACTGTGTTTCTTTTCACATTATGTATGAAGTTGTAGGTGCTCCAACACCTCTCTGCAGAAGAAGTATTTACAACCTGTGATAGAACTTCTTTTGCCAATTTTGGCAAAAGTCCCTGGCCACCATATGATTCCCACAATGTGAGAGAATCAAATCTATCTCTGTCTTCCATTGAGTTACCAAACAAACCAGTGCCACTGAAGTATCTGCCTATTTCAAGGCGCATAGCTGCACATTCCTCCCTATCAGGTATCAACTTTTCTAATGCTTCCAAATATCCTCTAGTTACCTCTGCATCTAAATGGGTTTGGTCCTAATCCCACCCCCTGGTGCAAGTTGGCCCAACCAAGATGTAGAGTAGTATTTTGGCCTAAGGATATACGCCAAGCAATGTAATGGAAGATTAAGTTTGTTCCACCGTACACACACAAAATCGTGAATCAGTTTGTACAAGTCAGGATCTCTATTATGAACAATATCTTTTATTTGCCCCAACATGGTATCCATCTGCTCATACACCTCACCAATCACTGGTTTATCTGTATCTGCAAACCGAATCATGTGATAAATGGGCTTGGTGAAATCCAATACTTGCCTCACACTTGACCAAAATTGACCATCAAGAGCGGCCTCCTCCACTAGTTCAAAACCTCGCCTGTCAGTTGCATTTGTAGCCCTTTCCTTTAATACCTGCCAATGTGGACTTGATACCATGCTAGCCAATGACTCTCTTCCTTCAAAAGGCGCTTGAAGGTGAGGTAATAGCTACCAAATTTGGTCTTCGCAATCTTCAACAACTCCAATCTTGAGTGACTGCAAAAAAGGCCATGGGTATTGCTATGTGTTAATTTATGGTATGTTCTATGCTTCTAACAGTTTACTTCTTTTTCTTATTATATTCCACAGATTAGCAATCACATGTACATAAAGTAAAGTGCAGATAGAACATTAAACGATCGACAGCAAACAAGCCAAGACAAGAGACACAAGATGTGGCGCCTAGCCAGGGACAAACCCCACAATGTGTGGGGAAACCCTTTGATCAAATCTTCTTTTATCTTCAATAATTCAGCA
>APFE030420562.1:48772-79142 GCA_000404065.3 Pinus taeda
TCGCTGCCTTACAATTAGGAGCATTATCAGTGATGACTTGGATGACATTGTATGGCCCAATACGGTCAATTGTTTCAAGTAATGCTTCTGCAATGTTGATGGCGGTCTTGAACTTGTCTGAGTAATCATATGCATTTAGAAAGACGGCACCACTAACAGACACAGCAAGAACATTTATCAATGGCTTACCTTTTACATTTGTCCATCCATCAGATACAATGGACACCCCATGGCCAGTCCCAGAACTTGTCATTCTATTCAAAGAATGTGATATTTTTGCTTTTTCATGATCAAGTCCAACAGTTCTTGCCTTGTCATACCCATGGCTCTTATATCCTTTAGGGGCATCATTTATGGTAGAAACCATTTCGTGCTAATAAGGTGAGAGAAGAACATTGAATGGTATCCCACATGCATAGAGAAACCTGTAAACCTTTTAATCCACATCATTCCTACACCCCTCATCAAGGAAATCTGAAATGGTTCTACGCCTTAAAGTTGGTGACCCTGTGCCTCCACTGCTTTGGGAGGATGCTGAAGGAGTTCTTTATGCTTGTGATTGTGAGCTTGGTTCAAAGAAACCCCTTGATTTTTTAGATTTGTATTGGGAGTCCTCCTCTTCCCTTATGTATTTGGCTCTATCTGCTGCTGACACAGCTGGACAAGTTTTTATTCCTATTTGTTTATCTCCATCCGATGGCCCTTTCCCGCAGAGGTGCTTTCTGGCACGGGTGTATGAACCTGTGTAATTATTGTTGCAATGGGGGCAATGAAATTTAGTGGTTCCACCCCCTTTCCCTGCTTCAAGCCAGTTAACATATTTCCACAATGGGGTTTGGTCTTGTTTAGTTTTTTGAGAGTCATGTTCACCCTCCTCCAACTCCTCCTCACCGGGTTTTCATCAATTCCACTTTCTCTAGCTTCTTCATCCCCCTCTTCATTTTGGCCCCTCCATTTCGTACTCTCCAGCACCATAATAACCAAAAAGGGGATCAAGAAGAGGCTAATGCCAAGAAATATAGCCAGGTCCATGATGTTTGATATTTGTAGGCTTTTGAATCTACAAAATTTAATGGGCATGGGAATGGGAATGGGAATGAGAAAATTAATTTAATTTATTTAGATTAATTAATTTAATTTATTTAGATTCATGAATTTTTTACTAAATAAACTAAACTAAACTAAATTACTAAATTACTACCTAACTAAGGTTTAAAATACTAAATTACTAAGTTACTAACCTCCTTCCAGGCCTGCTCCTTGCTCCTCGCTTCTCCTCGCTCCTTTGCTCTCTTCAACTCATTCAAGTCACAATGAAATATTTTTTTGCCCCCCAAGTCGTTTTAAAACAATTTTTTTTTAAATGAAATTTTTTTCACGTCCACGGAAATTTTTTCGTGCAAATCGCTCTCGGCGTGGCACGTGTAGCTCCCGGAGCGAAAACTAAAAGCTCGGGAGCGATCACTCCCGAGCTTTAATTTTCGCTCTGGGAGCGACGGGAGCGACGCTCCCGAACTCGCTCCCAATTTCGGCAGGGAGCGGAAATTTTTTTATAAGGAGCGCGCTCCGGACCCGCTCTTGAGCCGCTCCCGCCCGGAGCGTGGATTAGGAGCGGGTTCGAAGGGGGGGGGGGAGCGCTCCCCATCAACTCTGGGTGGAGAAGCTAGAATACATGAGATCTCCAAAACCTAGAAATCGTTTCTGGAAATTCCGCATAGAGATGACTTAATTAGATTATTAGCGTATTTTTTTAATGTTTCCTAAGTCTAAACTTAGCAAAACTGGTTAAGTAATCATAACTAATTAAGTCAAGATGAAAATAGTCTAGAAACTCACACAGATCGATCCATAAATGATCTGAGCCATCCATTAAGATTTAATCTTGGTCGTTGGAGTCCCAACAGGAAGATATAAAAAGGGATCGATGTGGTGATGGAGAATACACTTTAGCAGTTCGATTTCCTTGGTAGATCGATTTCCAAAGAGCAACAACAATTGTTGGAGAGTCAGAAATCGATGCAAAGACAATGAGGGGCAGAGAGAGTGATCCAGAGGAAGTTTTCCAAATCCAGAAAGGCAGCAACAAGGAGGTCGAGTTATTCCCAGTGAGGCAGCGTAGAGGAGTGCGCAGAAGAGAAATTCGATTTGGCTAGAGGAAAAATCGGTTAAGCTTCCAGACGCTGGGAAAGTCTTCCAGAGGATCAGTTTCCTCAGCAAAGACAAGCAAAACAACTTCATCAGAGCTAGTTCAGAGGCTCGACATCATAGGGCTTGCGCAAGCATTGTGCAAAGGCTAATGCAGAGGGTCCAGGTGTTGGAAAATGTAACCAGGTTCAGTCTTCATTATTGTACTTGAAGTCAAAAAAGTAATATATTTGTCAAAAGAAAAGAATTTTATTATTATTGAATTAACTTATTAAAGCATGGGTTTCATGCTTGGGTCAATTATTAGGTCAAGCCTCCATTGTAGGCTTTAGGTTGGTAAAGTCATTTGTTGTTTGGTCAAAGCCTCCATCCGTCAAGTCATCAAGTCATCTACTCGACCTCTTCATCAAGGTCTGCAAGTCAGCTTCAAATAGATTATCTTCTAGTCGGCTTCACTTAACAGAACTCAAGTCGGCCTACCATAAAATAGAGACACAACTATTCATGATGATCATGTCGACTTATTTTCTATGGATGAATCAATATATATACCCAGCTAAGACATTCACATTTCACCAATCTCAGAGCTCAAAATTTTTCAGAGATACATTTTTGGTGATCACAGAAGCTCGCATAAAATCACAGATTACAGGTTCGGATTTCAGAAGGGTTTATATTCAGTGATCACAAAGAGAAGTTCAGATGGATGTTTCAGGGTCTTTGCAGAGAGAAGTTTGGATATCACAGTGTTCTGTGTTCGGAAGACTTCAAGGAAAAGGTCTCGGTGTTGTTGCAGAAGAAAAGTTTGTTGTCATCTCAGATGGGTATGAGTTGATCTGTCTATCGGTGCTCAGATTGGTTGGATTGGTTACAGTGGCATCATTATAATACATGCAGGAGTTCGGATTGGTTGCAGAAGGTAAACTCTTCAAGGTCAAGTATGAAGAAGATAGATTGCTACAGGAGCAATGGAATTGACGCATAACAAAGTGGACTTGATGGATACAGGTAGTCTCTAGTTTGAGTTGTAAGGGCCTTGGTCATCTCGAATCTAATGAAGGAAGAATTTGTGACTAGGTTTTCCCCTCGAGGGGGGTTTTGCCCTGGCAGTGTGCCTATATCTTGTGTTCTTCGATTTGTTGCTTGGCATTAATCTTGATGATAAGAAAAGATAATTAAAAGACATAATACTAATAATGAAAAACATCACAAGTTAATGTCATGGAAAAGGAAAATCATTTAACTGCCATCTCTATCGATTTTCCAACACCATGAGGACAAGTTTTCTAAAAGAAAGTTGTGTCGGGGTTGCTTGTGGAAGAAAGGTAATTCCCTTACATAATTTTGGCTAAATTTTCTTGTTGTTTGGATTGCCAATTGGGCATCCATAGATTGTACTCAGATTTCACTGCTGCATAATAATTAAAACCCTCACTGTTGCACCGGTTTTCCTAGGTTGGGTTTTTTCAAGGACATTTGTCCAAAAATAATTGTGTCATTTTTATTGTGTGCTAGAATTTTCTCAGTTTCCAACAAAAGTTTTCTTCTGTAGTTTATTTGTGAAACTCACAGTGAGTTATTTGATATTTTTTGTAGTAGACAGCAAATAAATTGTTATATAAATTACCAATTAGAAGAATAATTTCCAGTTGTGATAGATGAAATTTTCACATGGTATTACAACGTGAGTGATTAGCCGAGAAGCTTAGAAGCGAAGGAAAGAATTTCGCTACTCAGAGGGAGCAGCAAGCCGAAATTCTTAGAGGCAGAGGAGTGCTCACACAAGCAGGCCGAATTGTTGGGGCAGGAATTCAATTTTTAGTTGCAAGGTTGCAGAAAAATCTAGTTGCCCGAGTTAGTGATACCAACAGTCAGAGGGAGCAACAGCAGCTCAGATTTTTGCTGAGCAAATTCCTTGGTTGGACGCAGAGGATTTTGCAGCAGCAGAACCACTGTCGGGTGGAAGAGAAATGCACACACAGCAAAGGGAAAATTTCTCTCAGGTAACTTTGAGTCTCAAAAGTTTGCTTTTCCAGGACGATTGGCAGTAGCAGCTAGCAGATTTGTGCATTCTAGAAGGGAGTGTGAGTAGCAAAGAAGCGGCCAAGTAGAGGGAAAGAGGGAGTTTTCAACTTGATCAGAGATGGCCACAGTTGGGCTTAGAGATCAAGATAGGTTGGATGGAGCTTCCAACTATGTCATTTGAAAGGTTAGGATGTCCTTCCTTCTGTATGAATATGCCCTGAAAACCCACATAGATAATGTGGTGGCAATTCCCCAGGATGTGAATCAGCTCAAAGAATACAGGAAGGAGATGGCAAGGGCAAAGCGGTTGATCTTGGATGGAGTCTGAGATCATATAGTGTCACATTTGGAAGACAAAGGTACAGCCAAAGAAATGTGGGTAGCTCTCTCCAAGTTATATCAAGGTACTTCCGAGCAACGGAAGATGTTCCTGGGAAAAGTTGAGATGCATCAGGATGTAGAAGGGAAAAGGCATAGATCCCTTCACCAGGATTTAGGAGGTCTGAGATCAACTTGCAGTTGTTTGGAGCAACACCTCAACCATCAGAGCTAGTGTGATTAGCACTAAACAGCGTCTAGAGGGATTGGCAAGTGTTTGTCCTATTGCACTCAATTTGTCAAAGTTCCAAGGAAGAGGAAGTGTCAAAAGTTTTTCGAAAGAATTGGGTCATCTATCAACAATCTAGATGTCATTGTAAACTCATTCTGCGAGTTATGTAATGTAAATGATGCCAGTAAGACCTTGAGTATATGTAACAACCTAGGTAAGCCTATTATTTTGGTGAAAGGTTTTATCCTAGGAGGTTTTTCGTCTCATTGACTCATCTGCGTTTCTAAACGCAGATGGTTGGCGGAGTTTTTCCCTCCAACTTCACCCCAAATCTAAGGTGGAATTCTTCATTAGAATCTTAGGTGAGTCCAAGTGTTTTAGTCGAGTCCTATGTAAAAGTGATTTTGGAATAATTTAAACTAATTAGCTAAATTATTTTATTACAAATCACTTGGTCTACTAGCTCATATTGTGTCGCAGATGGAATATATGTTTTTGAGGGTCTAAGCCAACTGTGTATTCCCCCTTTGAGGGTTGTAAATGTAAAAATCTTATGTATTAGTGGATGGAAAAAATATTAATTCCCTCATGTGTAAATTAATTAATTTTTCTGGCAAATAAAATTAAATCCTAAGCCAGAAAATTAATTAATTAGAGTCAAATTAAGTTGTCTTGGGAATATTAATTCTCCAAGTGGGAAAATTCGTGGGTCCTAAAGGAACCAATTTTTAAAGGTCCTCCACCAAGGGAATATTGTATAGTTCAAGAAAATTTGGACCCTTGGACCTTGGTGGTCAAGTCAAAGTCAATTTTTTGAGAAAATTAGCTGAAAATATGATCCAGGTGGATGTTGGTGGCCACCCACCTAGACCATTTGGACCCCCACAACTGTCTCTTTCAGTTTTTTCAATTTCCTAAATTGTAGCACAGTTTACTATTTTTAGCAGTTTTTCGGGTCCTGAACTTCCGGAGCCGTTTTGAGGCCCTAAACAACGGTTTTTGGGAAATCTGGGGGCAACATGGACCCATGGACCAATGTTTCCCTCCCCAAAGTGGTAGTGCTTGGATAGATCTTTCTAACGAGCTATTGTACGCGTCAAACGAAGATCGTATGCCATAGTTACGACCCCGGGAAACTGATGTACCAATTTACCCAAACGGGTCCCACAATTTGGCGTTTCATCTTCTAGGGGTAGGTTTTGGGATGTGAAGGGTTTTCCATTGTTTCCCAACAATAAATAGGTCTTCGAACCTCATTGTAACACAGTTCAGAGGCATGTAGCCGCCACATCTCTTCTCAGAGATAAGCTACCATCGCCCTAGCTGGTTTATTTCCATTTCTGGTTGTAAGCATATTTCAGTATCTTCCATTAATGAAATGAAGTATTATTTCCGTTGCATCTTTGTGTATATGGTTATCTCTGTAATTTGTTGCGTTCCAGTTTAAATCCGGATCAGTGGTATCAGAGCAATCTGCTTTTTCTCTCTTTTTCTTTGCATGTCCCCAACAAGGTCGGGATATAAGGAGTTAGGGCTTGAACTTCTTGAACCTTTGCAAGACCAGTCTCGCAAATCCTGACGTCCTCCCATGGCGGATGAGAAGAAAGACAAGGGGGCAGGAGATCCTATCAAAATATTGCTTGAAGAAGCCCTCGAGCAGCAAAGGAACGCGATGATGGATAGCTTTGTGCAGATCCTTCAGCGACTACCCAGAGGCGACGCATCGGCTTCCAACAACTACTCTGGAAACGCCACATCGTTTAAGGTACAACTTAATTTTGAAATCCCCATCTTCGAGGATCAAATAGATGCAGATGTCGTAGATAAATGGTTAAATCTGCTAGAGGGTTATTTTTCTGTTCATGAATTTTCGAGTCGGGAAAAGATTGTTTTTGCTCTTCTCAAAGCAACCCCCCACGTCAAGGACTGACGGGAAACCTACTGCAAGCAGAAGAATGAAAGTACGGGCTCACTATTTTCAGCCGCACCCACTTGGGATTCATTCTGAGATGCCATCAAGGAGCAGTGCTTCCCTGTCAAAAGCTATGAGGACAAATACATAAAGTGGACCACGTTGGGGTAGGGACGGGACCAGGATGTGCCAGAGTTCACAAACATTTTTCATACCCTTCGCACACAGTTAGGTATCAAAGATTCTGATTTGCATCTGGTACTCAAATACCGCGGCTGCCTACACAGATACATCCAAGAAGAGATGGAGTTCCTGAACATCTCCTCGCTCAACACAGCATACCGATATGCTATCAAAATCAAGCAAAAGTTCAAACAGAAAAAAGCGAGACTTTGGAACTACAAATCCAAAGCCCAAAGGACAAAGCCAAGGTGGGGTGACCCAAGACAACCCATCGAAGCCACAAGAAAAGAACAACACCACAAAGCCAAAGAAGGACACAAGAAAGTGGTGTGAGTTCCACAAGAGTCCCACTCACAATACAAGTGAGTGTCGGACCAAGCAGTCGCTGGTGGCCGAGTTGAAGGCTTCCAAATCAGATGCATGTTCCGACCCTCAGCCAGCACCTGACAAGGGGAATGGCAAAGGGAAACAAATCATTGATGTGGAGCCCAGCGCCATTGTTGCCACCACCAAGATCCAGAAGAACGAGCCTGAAGACCCAGAGGAGGGGGAGCGCCTTTTCCACTCACAAATGTGGGTGAAGGGTTCACCGCTACAATTCATTGTTGACAGTGGGAGCCAAAAGAACACTCATTTCAGCAGAGGTCGTGAAGCGATTGGGCCTACACTACACCCACCCACAGACCTACAGATCGGGTGGCTTCCGAAGGACAGACTCAAAGTTCCGCCAGCAGTGTCGCCCTCCCTACAGCATCACCCCTTACAGACGAGGTATGAGGGTGATGTTACACCTCTGGATGGTTGTGATGTACTACTAGGCTAGCCTACTTGTAGGCAAATGCATGTATGAGTAAGGCTCAGCTGTCATTATTTCTTTGGGTGATTCATTATACAGGATACCAAAGGTAGCCCCACCTACTGCCACCTCTTTGATCACTGCTAAGAAAGGCAGCAAGCTCATCTCCCAAACTAGGAAATTCATCTGTCTGGTTCACTCCCAAAGTAAGGGGAAGATCATTGTTACATCCATGACCCCCGCAAAGAGTTCCTCGACGCAGCAATAGCAGCAAAGGGATACGGTCATGACAGAACATAGGAACAACTTCTCCTCACCCACAGGGGTACCACACAAGTTTCAGGTGGGCAACAAATTTTGGTTACATCTGCAAAGAGAACGCCTTACCAAAACCCATCGAAAACTCAAACCACTCCGACATGGTCCTTACACCAGTACCAAGGCTACGGACAACAATACTTTGAAACAAAGCATTCCTCCATTCCTTGGCTTGCACCGAGTGTTCAATGTGGACCATCGTCAACCATACTTCCCACCATTTCTGGACACATTAGAGATTGCAAAACAGCTCACCAGAGATCCAGCTCAGCATAAGCTCCCTCATCTCAAGGAGGAACTCAACGCAATGGGGACCATTGCTTCCTAAGGGGGGAGGAATGATCCGGGTGGATGTTGGTGGCCACCCACCTAGCCCATTTGGACCCCCATAACTGTCTCTTTCAGTTTTCTCAGTTTCCTAAATTGTAGCACAGTTTACTATTTTTAGCAATTTTTCGGGCCCTGAACTTCTGGAGCCGTTTTAAGGCCCTAAACGATGGTTTTTGGGAAATCTGGGGGCAACATGGTCCATGGACCCATGTTGCCCTTCCCAAAGTGGTAGTGCTCGGATAGATCTTTCTAACGAGCTATTGTACACGTCAAACGGAGATCGTGTGGCAAAGTTACGACCCCGGGAAGTTGATGTACCAATTTACCCAAACGGGGCCCACAATTTGGCGTTTTATCTTCTAGGGTTAGGTTTTGAGATGTGAAGGGTTTTCCATTGTTTCTCAACAATAAATAGGCCTTCGAGCCTCATTGTAACACAATTCAGAAGCATGTAGCCGCCACATCTCTTCTCAGAGATAAGCTACCATCGCCCTAGCTGGTTTATTTCCATTTCTGATTGTAAACATATTTCAGTATTTTCCATTAATGAAATGAAGTATTATTTCCGCTACATCTTTTTGTGTATATGGTTATCTTTGTAATTTGTTGCATTCCTATTTAAATCTGGATCAAGATAATTAATTTTGAGCTAATAAAAATGGAATTAAATGATAAATTTAAAATTCCTCAACAATAAAAAATCAAGGACCAAGATTAAAAGATAATTAAATATTTTTCAACGGCCAAGATTATTTTGACAAGGATCAACGACACTAGCCATTATTTTTCCACTTGGAGGATTAATCTATAAAAGAGAGTCATTTGAGTCTCTAGCATGATGATCTATGGCTAGAAAATTGTTGTTGAAACATCTTTGTAATGCTATTGTCCTGCTGGGAATTATTTCTTCTATCATAAGAAAGACTTTGGGGTGCAATTCAAAGTGTTTATGCTTATTGATTTGTGGTATGTACTGACTACGGGCATCTCTATGTGGTGCTAAATATTGGTAAGATCTGTTTTCTTATTAGATGGAAATAAAATCATATTATTGATAGTTTTGGGCTAATCTTAGGTGGTTTGATTCCCCATGTGATTAACAGATTATTTTGAGATAAATACGGTGTTTGAAGGTACTTCATTCCTTGGCCTCCAAGTTCACAAACTTAGGCAAGAATCATTGTCACTTGGATCCCATATTTGTATGGTGGATTAAATCTTCGCTAAGGTTATTGTATACAATGGGGTTTCTAAAGTATTTTTAGCCATTCATAAAAGAAAAGCCATAAAAATATTTTTCTCAAAATTTAAATTTTTCAGAACCCTTGTATATTTGTAGATCTTGTAAAAAAAATTGTAAATCTAATTTGAAAATTATTTTTTCTAACTTGGGTTTCGGGATTGTTACCGCTCACCCTAGCAGGGGGCCAAAAAGGGACTCCTAAAGAGACAACTACTAGATCAAGGGCAACGATGGAGACTTAACCCAATGTCACCTCAGTTAAGACTCCCTACTCTTTACGGACTTTCACCGATGGGGGGAGACCAGGAATATATAAAGTCACTTGTGGAGGATGAATCAACCAATGGGTGTGAAGTGACCTTAATGATCCTCTTCCTAGGAGGTTAAGAATGGAGCTTGTTTGCTCTTCAATCAAGGTACAAAGCTTTCTAGGAGAAGGAGGTGAGGATTGAAGGGCTAGGTTAAGGGAATATGACTTGTAAAGGAATTTCCGAATCCCTAAAATCCTTACAAAACTTGGATTCCCGAGTTGTCTTGGAAGAATTGTCTTTGATGAGAAATGGGACCACACAAGCCAAGTGGAGCCAGCCTAGGTTAAGGGGAGGGAGTTTAGCAACCAATCATGATCTTAACCTAGACAAGGGGAAAGGATCAAAACAAGAGTTTTCACTTAGAGGTGCCAAATTGATCCTGTGAGGTACTAGCCTAGGGAACACCAGGGCAAAGTTTGGTCTTAGGGCTAGGGCTTGGGATACCCCGCAATCCCACTGTCGAAATTTCTTCAAATTTGGACGAGACCTTAAGGACACACTAGTGTAGAGAAGGTCAAGAGATCGAACTTTTTCTATGGCTACTTTGTCAGGAAATGATGCCCTGGGTGACCTAGCATGGCTAGACCTAGAAAAGAGGGGGGGGAGGTGAAAAAAAGAGGTTTTAAGGTGATCACTTTATGGTGGATCAATGCCTAATTCCTTTGGAGATATGGAGTCAAGAAGAATTATGAGAATGAATCTCGTTTCTAGCTCAAGAAGGCTTCAAGGGCAACTTCGTTTAGCATTAGGGCAAAGAAAGAGAGTGACCTTAAAGCGTTTATACTCTGTTTGCAAATCAAGATGGCTTGTCAAGATAACTTTGATCTCTATGAAAATTCGTTCAACAAACATGGCCCATACATAGAGATAGGCTATATAGAAAAATATTTCCACAATGAAGCAGTAAATGCATGCAGCAATTAGCCCTAAAATAGCGAAAACCCCATGATCAATGTATGTGACAAAGTAAAAGAAAATGGCATCAAAATTGTACTTACACGTAAGAGAATATATCCAACCACCCATACATTTGCCAATTAAGAAGCTACAAGATAAGAAAATGCAATCCAAACATCACAATTCATCCATGCTCCAATTTTGTCCTCCGAGAAGGAAATGCGAAATTCTCAAGAGAGAGAATGATCCAATCCAAGTGATGATATAAAATGAATTCATGTTTCTCCTATTTATACACTCATTAGGAGTTTGAATTACCTAATTTGAGCCCACATTAGCCCATCAAATAAAAATAATGCGTAAATAACTAACTTTTGGTGACAAACCCACCAAACTAGCTCATAAACAAAATAAGAAGCCTCTCAAGAGGTCAAATAATCAATAGTGCATGTCATTGGGCTCTCTAAGAAGCCCGATGAAATCCATAAGTGCCAAAATAATGAATTGGACTTCCAAAAGTAATAGGACAAGGGGTTGACCCCTTGTTCTCCACATAATAGACCTGTGGTGCTCCCAATGGTTGTGAGGGCACACAGGTGATCTCATAGGTCTCCAAGTAAGTCGAATATGCCTGTAGACCATCTGTAAGGGCTCAGGTGATGGTGTAAGTGATGCCAAATCAGCATACAAGTCCTGGGTCATCTACCAAGTGCATGGTACAACTGTGGGGTTGGTTGGGAAAAGGTGAACTAGGTGCATCTTCCTCGTCCAATAGGTGAATCTCGAGCAATCTCTGAACATCTCTAGGGATCCATGGAGTGTTTTCGACTTTTGTGGAGGCCCATGGCTCTCAATGCACACCCTACATGTGCCAATGTAGCCATCTGGAGGGTTAGGACCTTGTATAGGGACACCAAACCCAAGATGGAAGGCTAGGATGTCCTTCCTTCTAGATGAATATGGCCTGAAAGCCTATGTAGAGAATATGGTCGCAGTACCCCAAGATCCAGATTCGCTGAAGGAGTACAAGAAGGAAATGGTGAAGGCAAAGCAGGTGATTTTGGGTGGAGTCCAAGATCATCTAGTCTCACATGTGGCAGACAAAGGTACGACCAAGGACATGTGGGATGCTCTCTTTGAGCCATTTCAGAGTTCTTCCGAGCAGCGGAAGATATTGCATAAAAATGCAGAAGGGCGAAAGATGGCTTTCTAACCAGGGTTCAGTTAGTCCGAGATCAATTAGCAGCCATTGGGGAGTCACCCCAACCCACAGAGTTTGTACAATTGGCACTGAATAGTGTCTCAGATGACTGGAAGGTGTTTGTCTAAAGTATCTTGGGCAGAGACACATTGCCTAAATGGGACAAGATGTGGTCTAATCTACAGTAGGAGGAGTTGAGGCGGGCTCTAGTAAAGAGTACCATAAGCGACAACTGTAGCAAGAGCGTGAAGGGTGAGAAGGAAGAGGAAAATGTGGCCCTAGCATCTACGGGGCCCAGCGAGGGGCAGGGGGGAGAAGAAAAAGGACCTGTCAAAGGTCAAGTGCTTCAAATGTGGTGAATTCGACCACTACAGTACGCAGTGTCCTCTCAGGAAGAAGGACTAGCAGGACCAGGCAACAGTGTCTGCTGAGATCGATAAGTTGTCCTCCAGGCTAGAGGACAATTTCGCGATGTTTGTAGCTATACCTCCGAGAGAGAGGTGGGGGGATCTAGAGATTTAGTCCTAGACCAGAGTAGACATGGGCAGGGTCCATTGAGGTGTCCTCCTCATGAATCATTACCTTGCTACGGGGACCCACAATATTCAGTAGAAGGATGGATCAATGTCAATTGATGGAGTCAAATTCTGGAGTGGCAATTGCAGAGTAGTAGCAGTCAGATGCTGAGGAGCACAGTACAGTGTTGACAGCAGTGTAGAGTGGCACAATATAGAGTCAACGACAGCAGAGATTCTTCAATAGACAGTGCAGTAGCTAGTAGCAGTTAGGACTCAGGAGACAGATGCAGCAAACAGTTGATTCAGTATTTAGGATGTTTCTCAGTTGCATTTGTTGCAGTTGTTGCAATTGCAACAGCAACAAATGAGAGGGAATTGCAATGCAGATGCAGAATTGGCAGCAATATGGCAGTGTCAGCAATAGCGCAGGTGCAGCATCAAAGTTGCGCAATGGTTTGTGGGCGATGGCAAGCAGTCACAGTGGCCAAACATCAGCAGTGTGACAGAGGGTTATACAGAGACAAGGTGTTGTAGCAGTAATGCAGCACTAGAACACCTTCCTCGCTAAGAGGGAGTGTTAGTTTTTGTAGCATCGGAGGTGTTTTAGTCTCAAAACTTTGTGTAGAGGCTAAAACATAGGAGTTCTCCATAACTCATAAATCGTTTCTGGAAATTCCACCTAGGAGTGTCTCAATTAGATTATTGGCCTATTTTTAATTATTTCCTAAGTCTAAACTTAGGAAAAGGGGTTAATTAATCACAATTAATTGAAATAAGGTGTGAATCATCTACAATCTCACACGAATAGACTCTGATATGGTCTTAGCCCTTGATTAAGTTTTAATCTTGGTCGTTGGAGGTCCAACAGAAGATTATAAGAAGAAGTCGATCGATAGATGGAGAACACACAAACAAAGATCGATTTCCTTGGAGAGTTTGATTTTCCAGAGAGCAACAGTCAGTTGTAGGAAGAGTTTGAGCTTCAAAAGGGACGCAAAGATAGAGAGGGGCAAGGACAATGATCCAGAGGAAGTTTTTCCTTATTCGGTGAAGCAGCAGCAAGAGGCCGAGTTATTCCTAGTGAGGCAACGCAAAGGACTATACAGTCAACTTCAAAGGGCAATTCGGAAAAATCAATTCAGCTTCCAAAGGCTTGGAAAGTCCTTCAAAAGACCAGAGAATCATTTCCCGCAGCAGAGACAAGCAGAACGACTTGTTCAGAGGCAATTCCAGGCTAGAAATCTAAGGGTCTGCGCAAGCACTGCACAACAGCCAGCATGAGGGGTCTAGGAGGACGAGTTTCTGTAGCAAAGCTGTGTCGGGATTGCTTGTGGAGGAACGGAAATTCCCTTAGCTAATTTCAGCGAAATTTTCTTGTTGTGGATTGCCAATTTTGGAATCCATATTGTACTCAGATAATTTCACTGTTGCTTAATAAGATAAAACCCTCAGTTGTTGCGTCAGTTTTCCCGAGTTGGATTTTTCCAGGGACATTTGTCCAAAAATTATTATGTCAATTTTTCATGTGTGTGTGTGTGCTAGAATATTTCTCAGTTTCCAGCGCTATTATTTTTAGTAATTTTATTTGTGAAAATTGCATTGTGATTTATTCGATATTTGTCGTAGCAAATAAATTGTTAAATTAATTATCAATTAAGAGAATTAATTCCAGTTGCTGGAATAGGATTTCAGACTTGAAATTTTCACAGAAGCCCCATCGGGCACATTGTAACTTTTAAAAAGAATTATTTTTGTATTTAAAAGTGTTAAAATACCCTCCAAGACGAAGTCAGCTTGCTAGCTAAGAAGTCGGCCTAATTTGGGGTACTTCGTCCACCTTGGAAGCCTATATATAGGAGGGAACTTGACCTCCTATGGACATAATTCATTCTCTCATCAAGAAAGCGAAGGAGAAGAAGAAAAAGGCTAGCAAAGGAGAAGAAGAAAAAGGCTAGTGAAGGAAGGAGGACGAAGATCAAGTGATTGGGTTATTTCTCTCTCTCATCACACATGCCAAGGAAGGAGACTAAGGTTTATGCTGCTAGGTTAGGGCTTTGTTGCTATAGGATCGAACTTGGAGAAAGTGCAAAAAGAAGGTTGAAGGAAGGCTCATTAGGTCATCCTCAAGCCCTAGAAGAAGGAGAAACTCAAGCGAAGGTCTTAAGAAGCCTTGGAAGACCTAAATTAGTTCACACATGTGGAAGCAGTGGTTGCTAGAAGGGCCGAAAATTTCAGACCTACAATAGAGGCCGAAATTTTGTAGTTGGGGGTTGAAGTTGTGTTGTTGGAAGAGATTTGACTAGGTTTGACTTGAACAAAGGAAGCACTTCATCAAGAAGTTTGGAATTGGTCATGGATGGGTATTTGGTCTAGCTCTAGAGGTCTTGGAATTCATCAATTGAAAAATCTGTAAGAAGAGAAGAGATTTGTGGATTTTCCTCTCAAGTGGAGAGGTTTTGGCCTTGGCTTGCAGCTTATATCAAGTGTTCTTGTGTACTGTAGAGCTTCTTGTTTTGATAGATATTTGATGATAAGAATAACATAATAATACAAGAAGAAACTAATAAGTAAGAAAAGTAAAAAGACATCACGAGCAGTTATCAAGTAAAAGAAAAATCATCCTAACTATTGCCCTATAGATTTCTCAACAAAGTGTTTTATCTTTCCTTGGTTCTAGAGTTTTACCTTTCTCTTCATTTCTTTCTTGTTTGATTCATTCCCAAGAGAGCTTTCATGTGGAAGCATCATGTCCATTTTTGTTGCACCGTATACAAAGAAGATCAGGTCTTCCTCCTTGGTAAAATTTGTCCCCCCTACCTGTGTTATTTTTCTTTCCACGTCCTCTTTTGCCACCTCTTCCTCTAGAAGAATTTTGTGCTTGATTCTTCTCTTTTTGAGAAAGACATACATCTTCTTCAGAAGAATGCGCAGCTATCTTCCTTTTCCCAAAAGCTTCCTCTCTTTCTGCAAATTTTTCCACAAGAGAGTCAAAAGTAATCTTTTTAAGTTTGCCACTAGTTTGTAATGATTCAAGATAGTGGGAATATGTGGGATATAGTGCCTTGACAAAAGTTGTGAGAGGAATGTCCATTTTAACACCAATAGCTTCTACATCATGCATAATAGCTCTGATTTCAAAGGCTAGGACAAGGAGATCATCATCTTTCAATTCTAGATTGAAGAGTTTGATCATTAGTTGGACTACTTCAAGATCTGAGTGTGATTCATATAAGTCTTTCAACTTCTTAAGGCATTAAAAGCATTGGTAAATGGTGCAATGCGATGACTCACCTCTTCCTTTACTAATGCAACAATCAAGGCATAGGCCTTTTTGTTCTTGTTCTCCCATACAGCGAGCTCTTTGTCTAATGTGGGCTTTTCAGGGGGATTCGCATCTTCTCATTCACAAACATCTTTCCATAGTTCATTGAAAATGAGGGTATGTTTTATCTTTCTGGGCCATTCATAGTAGTTCTCTTTACCAGTGAGGACTACTCCAACTATGAATATGAGAGAATGCATTATTAAATAAAATTCTAAGTTGGTCCTAAATAGACAAAATTTCTTGCAACAATAGTCTTTAATATAAATCTCTCAAAGAGAGACCCATCATACAAGTTTGTCTTCAAAAAATTAAACAAAATAGCCCAAAAAAACAATACTGGAATTAGGTTTCAAGCTCTCTATCTCAAACCACTGCTTTGATATAAACCAACTCATATATACAGTTGGACTGACTGCCATATAAATGAATCGACTCTTAACTTGATGTATGAATAGACCGATTCGCGTGTATATATGAATGGACCCTCAACAATAGTTTAAAGCATATATATAAATGGTTTGATCCTCAAAGCGCATGTATAAATGGTTCAACACATAAATTGAACGACCCTCAAAGCATATCACCGATACAGCGCAAATGACTCACTACTCAAGCATACAAGACAACACAGTACATTTAATGCAACATACAATGGGAATATAGCCAAACACACGAATGAACGGACAGACCTTCAACGAGAATCCCAAGGGACATTGTAGAGAATAGAGAGTGGTATTAAAATGCACAGATACCAATATAATGCATATATATTCTCATCTAAACCAACACTTACATAACACACCAATGCATATGAATGTAATTCAGCTTCAACGCAATACATTCATCGCATGAGAGTTCATGACCATTCAACGCGCATAACAATGTCAAACTACACACAGAAACTGATATAACTCACTACTTCAAGGAAATTCAACACATATATGAATGGTGATACTTACACAACATGCTCTTCGTTATCTCGAAAAAACCCGAGCTCTTAACAATCCAAAATCAAGCCCTTCTTTGCGGCTTGTTTATTTGAAGCAGAGTATTAGACACAAGCATCGACCACTGTGGGAAATGGACAGCAGAACGATCACTAAAATCGAGGAATTTCGAGATATTCGGTTGTGGTATGGGTTTCATGTTGAAATTTCTAAGTCTATCCATTAGAAATTTAATCTGTATTCTTCTGGTTTATTTCTTCTACTCGTTAAATTCGAACGAAATAAACACAATACAGTCTCAACATCTACAGATCAATAGTTGAAAGAAAACAAACACACAAGTGACACTGTTATTTTTGGACAAATCGTCCGTGAAAAAACCCAACTTGGGAAAAATGGTGCAACGGTTCTAAGGGTTTTTATTATTAAGCAGTTTTTCTTGAGTACATTAGGTGCCAAACTGGCTCACCCGGCAGAGAAAATAATCTGGCAGTAATACCTCTCTTCGGAAGCAGATATTCAGAAAGTCTGCTCCACGAAACCCTCTCCAGCCCACTCTGAAGCACTGCGTCAGCCCTCTGAGGCTCTGCGCAGCCTCTCTAGCCTTCTGCATCACTTCTGCAGCCTCTGTGTGGGTCATGCAAGCCCTTCTGGCCTTTACGCAGTCACTACAGGCCTCTACGTGGCTCCCTCTGGCTCTGTATCTGCCTGTCTGCCTCTGCGTTGGTCTTTCGGCACTATCTCTGCCTCGTACTCACTACCCCTCGCTGCAACTCTGATCACTGGTTCGATTCTCTTAGCAAACCCCGCTTTGGAAAATCGAACTGACTAATCAATCTGGTGTATTCTCCAACTGACCCTCAAGCCTCCTCTTATACTTTTCCTGTTGGTCCTTCAACAACCAAAATTAAATCTCTAATCAACGGCTAAGATTAGATTTGCTTGATCCATGACTTTTGGAACCTTCTAACCTAGTTTTATATTAATACCCATTAATATTTTATTTTTACTAAGTTTAGACTTAGGAACTCCATTAAAATTATTAATTATTTTAATATCTCCCAAACAGGGTACAATTTTTCCAAACCATTTCTGGGTCTTGGAGATCTCATGTGCTTTAGCCTCTCCAACAATTTTCATGGCTAGAGCACATCCGATGCTACCCCAAATCAACATTCCCTCTTAGCGAGGACTGTGCTCTAGTAATACTCCTCACTGAGCATCACTCTGATTATCTGGCATTGGTACCTATGCTGATACTAGGCCTCCCTGCCCACATCCTCTGCACTGCTGCATCCTGTACTGCTACCCATCGCCCTGCCACTGCCACTGCTACATCTGTACGACAGCTCCCTCTGCATCCGTGTTGTTGTTGGTCAATACTCCCAACACTGCATCTGCACTGCATCCCCCTCTCATCATGTTACATCGTGCTACTGCACTGCAACTCAGTTACTAAGAAGTAAGTAACTGATCCACACAACTTCTGACATCCCTGTCAAGCTAGAAACACTCCCGATGTTGAAGCTCCCTCTGCTGCTAACAAGTGCTCCCTCTACTGACCTCTGTTTTGCTGCAACAACTCCTTGCATCTCGCACCGTTGCACACCTCTCTGTCCCATCCTGCACTGGTGCAACACTCTTCGTGCCTCTCGCACTATTGCAGCCTGCTAGCCTCACACTACCCAAGGACTCCTGCACTGTAGCGCTCTCCATCGCTTCATCCACATCCGTCTCTATCGACATCTACCAGTCTTTCTACTCTCTCTTCGGGGATACCGTAGCAAGGTATAATCCAAGAGGTTGGGCACCTCAAGGATCCTGCCCCTCAACGCATGTAGTCCCCCTGACTACATGCCGATGTCTCCCCACCTCTTATCTAGACGCACATGAGCACTCATGGCACACAGAACAGACAGGATCTTGGCCTTCCAGACCACAAAGTTGGATGCTCCGTCCAGCCTGTCCTGATCCCTCAGCCCATTCACGGCCATCTCTCTACTCCTCTGTCAACTCCTCCTAGTCTCTCTACTTCCCTCCTGGAAGTTCTCTACTAGAGTCCCTCTGAGTCCCGATTTCCCTCCTGGAAATCCTTCTGCCAATCATCAAGTTGCCCCTCTCCAATCGTCTGTACAACTACAACACTGATCTGGATTCCTTGGCTAGAAATCTGCCTCGATAGCAACTCCTTCTACCTTGGTTTTGCCCTATTAGGTATTGTTCTGCCCATAGTACCCCACCAGCTTCGCTCCCGCAAACTGCCCACAGCTTCCTATGCCCCAGCAACTAAAGGACTGAGCCTCTAGGCTCTACGCAATCTCGGCATTCGCTGAATCTGCACCTCCTGGCCACAGCATTGATCCTTCCTAGCTGAGAAATATGATCAGGCACTACGTAGGTCAAATCTGCCCCTCTCTACCTCTGTGTTGACCCTCCTCCTAGCTCGAACTGATGACGCAGTCCCTCTCCGTCAACCCTTCTTTTGTCACTTTCTGCAAGGAACAGCTTCTGTCAGTCGGGACAACTGTTTCTGCTGCAAATGCTTTGCTTCAGTTGGTGCCTTTAGCTCTACTGTGATCTGTAACCACGCTCTGATACCATGTTGAAATTTCTAAGTTTATTCGTTAGAAATTTAATCTGTATTCTTCTGGTTCATTTCCTCTACTTGTTAAATTCGAACGAAATAAACACAATACAATCTCAACATCTATAGATCAACAGCTGAAAGAAAACAAACACACAAGTGACACCGTTATTTTTGGACAAATCATCCCCGGAAAAACCCAACTTGGGAAAACCGATGCAACAGTTCTGAGGGTTTTTATTATTAAGCAGCTTTTCATGAGTACATTGGGTGCCAAACTGGCTCACCCGACAGAGAAAATAATATGGTAGTAATACCTCTCTTAGAAAGCAAATATTCTGAAAGTCTGCTCCACGAAACCCTCTCCAACCCACTCTGAAGCATTGTGTCAGCCCTCCTGGCCTCTGCGTCAGCCCTCTAAGGCTTTGCGCAACCTCTCTGGCCCTCTGCGTCACTTCTGCAGCCTCTGCGTGGGTCACGCAGACCCTTCTCGCCTTTAGCAGTCACTGTTGGCCTCTACGTGGCTCCCTCTGGCTCTACGTTTGCCTCTCTGCCTCTGCGCTGGTCTTTTGACACTATCTCTGCCTCTCTACCTCCTACTCACTGCCCCTCGCTGCAACTCTGATCACTGGTTCGATTTCTCTTAGCAAACCCCGCTCCAAAAAATTGAACTGACTAATTAATCTAGTGTATTCTCCAACTAACCCTCAAGCCTCCTCTTATACTTTTCTTGTTGGTCCTTCAATGACCGACATTAAATCTCTAATCAACAGCTAAGATTAGATTTGGCTTGATCCATGACTTTTGGAACCTTCTAACCCAGTTTTATATTAATATCCATTAATATTTTATCTTTCCTAAGTTTAGACAGGAATTCCATTAAAAATATTATTATTTTAATATCTCCCAAACTGGGTACAATTTGTTCAAACCATTTCTGGGTCTTGGAGATCTCATGTGCTTTAGCCTCTCCACCAATTTTCATGGCTAGAGCACATCCTATGCTACCCGAAATCAACATTTCAGCGAAGAACAAAACAATCTCCAAGGAAAAACAACAGCGTAAAAGACGATAAGCCTCTCGGTTACACTAGAACCGCTCCCGAGAGGTGGGAAACCCGTTCTAATGGTTCTCGCGCTCTAGGGAGCTTTGGAACTGCATGGCAACATTCCCTTTTCAGCAGGAGTGGCAACGAGAGCTAGGGACAGTTCCGGGAGCATTAAAGACTGATTTTTTGGAGTTCCAATGTTCCCAGTTCCCACAACTGACCTGACACAAATTGGCACCAAAAAAACTCCAGTTCCCGCCAAACCGGTTGACTTGACACAAATTGGCACCAAAAAAAATCTCCAATTCTCGCCAAACCGACTCACAATCCTCCATAAATGTTCACTGTAGTTTGTTGTTTGTTGTTGAGAGTGGGAGAGCAATCAGTGGCTGACCCAGCAAACAGTGCCTCATGTTTGTTGTTTATTTGTTTGCGAATAGTGGCTGAAGGAGCAGTTTCGTCGTCCGATGTAACCTCTGCATCTACAACCTCATCGTCTTAGCAAGTTCTTTATCGTAGGCTATGCCAGAGTGTGTAAAAATAATTCAGTGTAATTAGTTGTTGACGGTGCTGGATCCGCCAACATTCAGGGGATCTCCCTGGTATGAAGTCCCAACTAGACCTCACACCATTTGGTGTAGGAGTCCCATCCGGTATGACAGCCTAGTTGCCATTATCTTAAAGATATGCCTTAGCTCTTGCTTGTCAGCACATGAGAGTGGTATACTTAGTCTTCAAACAACAAGGTTTGTGTACCTGGTGAGTGTTTAGTGTCACTTGTGCCAAAGTTCTTTCACTGCAAAGGGGGAGGGTGAGAGTGACTTTCAATTCGAAAGGGAGTAGTCCCAACTCAGATACAAACACACCACACAACAGGATCTGCGCAGCTTCCGGCAGAATAGTCCACACGGATGTGGCAATCACACACACAAAGGTGAACAAATAGCACGTACAACACCGAGCGGAGTAGTCCACATGAGTGCGATAGTCGTTCTAACAAGTTTACAAGAATGAATTTGTCTAGTGTCCAACGGAGTAGTCCACACGGGCGAGACAGCAATAGCAACTGATACAACACATTTCCAACAGCATATGCACTAAAACAATCGAAATAGTTCAACTATCTTAGTACAAGTTAAAGCAACATGCATTATAAGCGTCCAAAGAATAGTCTTACAAACGTTTGTACAATACATGTGTGAAAACGTGTTAGCCTATGACAGGTTTTTGAATTAAGCGAAAGTTCCAAGACATATTCATACACCATACATCACTAGCCCCAGTAGTGGAGCATCGGAGCCACTGCTCACTCCCCAAAGAAAAGATTACAAACTCTCAAGGCTATGTAGGAGGAGCCAAGGTGAAAAGTCTTTTGCATGTACAAATGAGGGGTATATATAGCCAAGGGTGAACTTGACCCTTGTGACTCTTCAACTTCCCTCATCACTGTTTGACTTACATGACTCTTCAACTTCATATGTGGGTCTCTTGGACTTCCACATTATATTACATTGATTACAACACGTATGGCCCATAGTAGTGATGTGGCTGAGACGACTCATGACATGACTCAACATGACACTGCTAGTATGTTCTTGCTGATGGTGGTGTCCATGACGAGTTGTTGTGTTGTTGAGTAGTGAGTGTGCTCTTCGTGTATCATAGCTTCATCTCTGCATGACAAAGTGTACGGAGACTTCAATTGTCTTGGTGTTCGCTTGATGTTGTATGTGCATGTGTCCCCTTCGCTGGTACTTGGCATGCTTCATGTGTTCATCTGTCTGCGAACAAGTCTCCTAGCATGCGCTCCTTGTTCATTATGTTCGTTGTCATACCATGTCTCATTCATGTACCAGTCTCTGCAATCACTCAAGACGAGACAACATCAAATCCAGAAATCCCCTAGTCTACCATGATGCATCATCTTTCGTTTCCGGGTGCAGGTGACCAAGGGAGAGGACAAGGCTCTGAAACTGCGAAGAGCACATTTCGGGCCGGGATGCGAGGCTCTGGGGCACTGTCAGGAAAAACTACGCAGAGGTCACTTAGAGGCTGGGTTGAGCAGTTCATGACAGTAGTGACATCTGTGAAAATTTCTAAACTGAAATTCTATTGTTGCAGCAACTGATTTATTTCACCTACTTATTATTCACCATAAGTTATTTACGAAATCCCTTCAATAAATATTAAAATAAATTCTACTGCAATTATCACACAATTACCCAAAGAAAAAATACATGCACAAGAACCAATCACATCAACATAGTTATTTTTTAGACAATTGTCCCCGGAAAAACCTAATGTAGAAAAACCAATGCAGCAAATGAGGGCTTTATTAATCTTCAACAACAATTGCTTTTACAAGGGATGATTTTACAGAAAAACTGAAAGAAAACACATGAGACTTTCCCTTTGAGACCTTCTAACACTTTTGAGACCCTGCTCCCATTTCTGCGTCACTTTGCGTGGCCCAGTGTGGCTTTGAGTGGCTTTGCGTCCCTCTGCGTCTCTCCTCTAGACTGTGTCTCTCTCTGCACTATCTCCCACTGTCCCTGCGTCACCTCCTCCTCTGTCACTGTCTACTGTTGATGCCCTCCTCTTCCTCCACCATGCAACTTTCCCTCTGAAATCAATCTCCTCTACTTGAGAATCGATTTTCCTTGAGATATTGAGTATCTGTCGGTGTGTCTCCAAATGATACTCAAGTCTTCTCTTATACTTTTCCTGTTGATGAATCAATGGTCGAGATTAAGTCCCTAATCAACGGCTAAGATTAAAACAGACTTGATCATCGTCTCTTAGAAGCTTCTCACCCTTATCTTTATTAATAACCATTAATATTTTTATTTTCCTAACTTTAGACTTAGGAACCCATTAAAAATATTAATTATTTTAATAACTCCTCATCCGCATGGAATTTTTCAAAACGATTTATGGGTCTTGGAGATCTCATGTGCCTTAGCCTCTCCTCCAAATTTCAAGGCTAGAGCACATTCGATGCTACCAAAAATCAACACTCCCTCTTAGCGAGGAATGTGCTCTAGCAATGTTTCACTATAGAAACATCACATTGATCTTCCGCATCGGTACCTATGTTGATGCTTGGCCTGCTGCCTCACATCCCCTGCACTGTTGTTTCCTGTATTGTTGCCCATGACATTACCACTGCCACTACCGCACTTATACTGTAGCTCCCTCCCAATATGTTGCATCATGTTGCCCATAGCACTGCCACTACTAACTGTTGCACTTCAACTCCTGACACTTATCCATTTCTGATACTGAAATGGATTCTTTACCATCCCATCTTCTCCCTGAAACAAAAAACCTTTGTTCTTCCTAGGGCCTTGGTGAGGATCTCTGCCACCTGTGCTCCTGTAGGAGTGTATCTCAACTGTATTGCCCCTCGTTAGACACAGTCTCTGACAAAGTGACACCTAATATCAATGTGCTTCAACCGATCATGAAATACTGGATTCTCAAAGAGCTTGATGCAACTCTGATTATCACACATGATCTCGGTCGCTTCCATCCTTCTCTTGAATAGATTCACAAGCAATTTCCTAAGCCATATGGTTTCACATGAAGTTGTGCTAGCTGCCATATATTCTGCTTCAACTGAGCTCAGAGCCACGGATTTATGTTTCCTACTACACCAGGAGGTCATTACTGATCCAATGTTGAAATAGTAACCAGTTGTACTTTTCCGATCTACTGAACTTCCAGCCCAATCTATGTCGGTGAACCCACTTAGCCTGATGTCATTGCCTCTATTGTACAATAGTACATGCTCGATTGTTCCTTGTATATACCTGAGAACATGTTTGACTGTTGCCCAGTGTGCCCTTTTAGGTTCCACCATGAACTGACTGAGGGTGTTGACAGCGTAACAAATGTCTGGCATGATATTGACCAGATACATCAAGGACCCTATAAGTTGTCTATACAAGGTGGGATCAACGTCTTTATCTTCTGATGCATCAATCTTCTTCCAGTTGGTAATCATTGGAGTAGCCATAGGTCTACAGTGCTGCATCCTGAATCTCGTCAAGATTTCTGTAGCATATCTCCCTTGTCCAAGGAAGATCTCACCCTTCTGGTGCCAAACTTCCAACCCCAGGAAATAATGCATCTATCCCAAATCCTTCATGTCAAATTTCGTGGCTAGGTTCTTCTTGCAGTCTTTGATGAGCCTGGATGACCCTGTCAGGAAGAGATCATCCACATATAACACTAGGATTAGAGGCTCATTCTCTACAACCAGATAGTAGAGATTAGGGTTTGCATTATTCTTGACGAACCCCATCTTCTACAAGTAGCCATCAATTCGATCGTACCATGCCCTAGGTGCCTGTTTAAGCCCATACAAGGCTTTCTTTAATCTGCATACATGAGATTTCTTCTCATGTGTCTCAAAACCTTCTAGTTGTTCAATGTATACTTCCTCTTCTGTTACCCCGTTCAAAAATGTCATCTTGACATCCATCTGATGAATCTCCCACCCCATTTGTGCTGCAAGAAATATCGCAGTTCTAATAGAAGTATACCTGGCTACTAGGGCAAAGGTTTCTTCGTAGTCTATCCCTTCCTTCTAAGCATACCCCTTAGCCTCAAACCTACCTTTGTATTTCTCCACACTACATTCTACAACATATTTGACCTTGTAGATCCATCTTGAACCTACCATTGATCTGTCTTGAGGCTTAGGTAATACTTCCCAGACATTATTCACCATTATAGAGTTGTATTCCTCCACCATAGCATCCATCCATACTTGATGCTGAACGGCCTCCTGAAAACTAGAAGGTTCCCCAACCTGAGCTACTAAGGCCTGGTATCTGTCTGGCTAGTCTTCATTCCCTTTTACTATTCCTAGGTACATCGATGAAGTCTTCTGCATCTCGTAGAATCTGTCGGAGTTCCCGGCTCGTTCTTCCACTGATAATAGGCACATCTATCAGCTCTTCCTCTTCCTGAGATTCCTCCTGTTCTGAAACTTTGTCTTCAGGAGAATTTCTAGTACTAGTTTCCGCTGGTTGAAGTGGTTTGACCAACGGCTCGTCTTTCGACTGCTCCTCGAAAGGCATTTCTCGGGATTTCTTGAAAGCTCTATCCTCCATGAACTTTACGTCCCACCGAACTACTACCTTCCTACTCCTTGGAAGATAGACTTTGTATGCCTTAGCATTCTCACTATATCCCACAAGATATCTGTTCTCAGCAATTTGATCTAATTTCTCTCTCTTCTCTTCGAGTATACGACAATATGCTAAAATCCCAAATATCTTGAAATGACTGACTTCAGGTGTCTTCCCGGTGAAGACCTTATTCGGAGTGATTTTGCCCAATGCCCTGTGAGGAGACCTATTCTAGACATAAACTGTCATGCTGCATGCTTCTGCCCACAGGAATTTAGGCATTTCCTGATCATACAGCATTGCCCTAGTTGCTTCCACAATAGTCCTGTTTTTCCTTTCTGCTACTCCATTTTGTTCTGGATTATAGGGAGTTGTCCACTCTCTTCTTATGCCTTCCTTAGCGCAAAAATCGGTGAATTCCTTATCAACATACTCTCCGCCATTGTCTAAGCGCAACACTTTTATCTTCTTTCCCATCAGATTCTCTGAATCGACCAAAAACCTCATCCTTGGTTTTCAAAAAGTAGATCCAAGTCTTCCTGGAATGGTCATCGATGAAGGTGACGAAGTATTCGGCACCACTGAGAGCTTTTGTGGACATCAGCCCGCAGATGTCTGAGTGTATCAATCCTAGCACACTCTTAGCCCTATTGTTACTTCTGGAAAAAAGTTACTTTGGCATACTTTCCCAAAGCACACTCTCTGCATACATCATCTCGTTTAGTACTTAGTTCTGGAACCCCTGATACTGTTTTCCTGAGAATTCTCAGAGCCCCATGGTGTAAGTGTCCCATTCTCCTGTGCCATAGTTCATTCAAATCTTTTTCTCCATTACTGCCTATCAGTGCCATTGATGATTCTAGCTGCAACCTGTTACTTTTGATTCCAATCTGAGCCTTCTTTTTCCAACTCAGGTGGTTGACATATACTTTCTCCTTAATGAAGAAAACGTCATAGCCCTTGTTCTGAAGTTGAGATACAAAAAGTAAGTTCATCCCCAATCTTGGCACATGTAGCGCATTGGTTGCTCGATGTTGTTCTCCTGCTTCGGTTTGAAAAACTATAGTCCCTCTTCCTACTAGAGTACACTTTGCCTTATCTCCCATGGTGATCTGAAAATTCATTCTTTCTTCCTGATAATCTGAAAAAACATTCTCGGATTCCTGTCATATGCCAGGAAGCTCCACTATCTATATACTAAACCTCCGAGGAGGCAGACTTGCTAAGCAAGTGACTTTTTCTCTTAATCTGGAAGTTAACATAGAATAATCGTAATTTATGTCCCTTGTGCATTCTTCTGGAAATCTCCGCGAATCCCCTTGAGTGGATGCCTCTGCATCATGCTCTTGACCCATAATCGATTTTCCTCTCCTGTTGTCGGATCTCTGCTCTGATACCATGTGAAAATTTCTAAACTGAAATTCTACTACTGCAACAACTGATTTATTTCACCTACTTATTGTTCACCATAACTTATTTACGAAATCCCTTCAGTAAATATTAAAATAAATTCTACCGCAGTTATCATACAATTACCTAGAGAAAAAATACATGCAGAAGAACCAATCACATCAACATAGTTACTTTTTGGACAATTGTCCCCAGAAAAACCCAACGTGGGAAAACCGGTGCAGTAGATGAGGGCTTTATTAATCTTCAGCAGCAATTGCTTTTACAATGAATGATTTTACAGAGAAACTGAAAGAAAACACCTGAGACTCTCCCTTGAGACCTTCTGACACTTTGGAGACCCTGCTCCCACTTTTGCGTCACTCTGCGTGGCCCAGCGTGGCTCTGAGTGGCTTTGCGTCCCTCTGCGTCAGCCTACGTAGGCTCTGCGTCTCTCCTCTAGATTGCGTCTCTCTCTGTGTTGTCTACCACTGTACCTGCGTCACCTCCTCCTCTGTCACCGTCTATTGTCGATGCCGTCATCTTCCTCCACCCTGCAATTCTCCCTCTGAAATCAATCTCCTCTACTTGAGAATCGATTTTCCTTGAGACACTAAGTATCTGTCGGTGTGTCTCCAAATGATCCTCAAGTCTTCTCTTATACTTTTCCTGTTGACAAATCAACGGCCGAGATTAAGTCCCTAATCAAAGGCTAAGATTAAAACAGACTTAATCATCGTCTCTTAGAAGCTTCTTACTCTTATATTTATTAATACCCATTAATATTTTTATTTTCCTAAATTTAGACTTAGGAACCCATTAAAAATATTAAGTATTTTACTAACTCCTCATCCGGGTGGAAATTCTCAAAACGATTTTTGGGTCTTGGATATCTCATGTGCTTTAGTCTCTCCCCCAAATTTCAAGGCTAGAGCATATTCGATGCTACCAAAAATCAACAACATCTGCGGGATATGGCTCAGCTGGGAGTTAGAATTGCGCAGTTTTTCCGGGGAAGGCAATGCGGGCAGCAGAAGGCACTGGCAGTGAAAACTGCGCAGATTTTCAGAGGAGGTTGGGATCGGGTTGTGGGAGCCTGCTGGTCAGAACTGCGTAGTTCTGGGTGGCAGTCAAGCAGGACATGATTATTCAGTTTCCGAGCTAAGCGGGTTGCCGGATAGCAGGTGGACTATCAATGAAAACTACGCAATTTTCAAGAAGAGTGGAGAGCGGGCCAGCAGGGGGGTTGCCTGACAAAATTGCGCAATTTCTAAGGACAATGCAGTGACAGGCAATAGGTGCCTTTCCCTCACGTCTAAGCAGTGTCTTCAGGCAATGCAGGCAGGCAGGTCGGACAGCTTCTACACAGTTTTGGAGATGAGTGCAGCCCTGGGTCACTGGTTAAGTCAGATTCTCCGGTTGACCAGTGGGACGCTTGATCGATAGGCTTGCAGGAAAAGCAGACTGAGATGGCTTCTTGGGCAACTCCTGCATTGTTCTGGGTGACAGTTAGCCAGGTTGATTCCAGAATTGCGCAGTGCAGACTGCCTGGAGGGCAGCCTCAAGCTCTGCGCAATTATGGGCAACAGTGCTTGGTCGCTGAGGGCTGAGATTGCCAGTGCAGCTCAGTGGAGGTCCGGCTGATGGAAGGTGATTCAGTGGACAGATCATCAGAAAAATGGTTGAGTGTGTGAACGAGTGAACTCGTGTATACATGACCTTGTGAACACACACTCGACACGACTCGACAACAAGACACCTCAAACCGCAAGACAATCATGCTCAGTGTCACTGACTAAAGGGTGAGAACGACAAGTGCGACACTGGAGATAGACAATTGAACGACCGTGACGACACTTGCGCGACATTGTTTACAACTTCGTGTGTGAGTGCGACAAATATTTACATAGCGAACACAACTCGTACAGACAAAGACAGACCTTCAGGCTTCAACATAGCCAGAACAAGACCGCAAGCATGACATTGCAACCAACATGCTATAAGATGATCGGTGATCGGTCAAGCAAAGAGAGTGTAAAGACTCGACAAGAGCTCATGGGATGAGCCCGAGTGTTTGCAATCATCAAGGAAAAACCAAGGAAGGCTCCAAAATTGGCTGCAAGCCAAAATTTTGGAGGGTGTTGCAGCAAATACAATATTAGTATAAACGAAAGTTTATGCTTCTATATGGATTTTTTTTAAGTAAAATGTGTTCACATATGCCTCTGTGGTATGCAAGCTTCATAAATTCATAATAAGCAGAATTAATAAAAATGCTTTATGAGGCATAATATGAACTTTAAGTATGCCGCAATCTCCTCATCTCAGATTCTTTGAAGGATTAAATATTTTTAGTGAATCTCCACAACCATGAAAAGTGATTTTAATAATACAGGGACGTGCTTTCTCTCTTCTCTTGTTGGTATTGGTTGATATTCAACAGAAATAAATGCTTGAATATCCAGAGGTAGCTCTATAGTAACTTACAGTGAAGCAAACCAGGTTACAGTGTCTACTTCTCATTCATCTCAACTTGTATTTCAGTTTTCTAACATGTTATTTTCTTTTACAGTAACATTTTTGATAGGAGCGTTTGCAGGTTTGGAAATATATAATTAATGTTTTGCAGCAGTGTTAAGCCTTACAGTTGGCTCAAATTCTGATTCATAGGCAGAACTCAGTAAATTATTACTCATGAAGCATTTTTCATATGATCTTTAAGTATGCATCATTGAGAAGCATACTTTATAAATATTAATGGCTGGTAATCCTTGCACTTAAAGTTTTGTAGACTAATTGGTCACATCATGGCATTCCCAACAAGATTAGCATCACACGTCAAGTGACCTTGGCGTATGGCCATAAAACTTTAACTCATTGCCGTTCAAAATAGATCCCAGTAAGCAATACTGACTTCTCTATATGATGCGTACACAAGAGTTACATTACTGTCAATCCAAGTCTCTTTTCATTGCCCCTTAACAACATTCAACTGTGGTTTTCTGTTTGTTTGTTGGGAATGATTTGATTTTGTGGTATACAGTTTTTCAAAAACATACAAAGTGGAACTCTTTATATACTGTATGGAAATGATCTCTCTAAAAACTAACAAAGGTCACTCCAAACGCTGCCAGTCCCATTCATAAAGCCCCATCAGTCTCTAAAGATCCAAACACCTCTCCTGATCAATATATCCTCGGTCAATGAACGCTCCTCTTTCTGCAATACAGTTTCAAATGGTGATAGACTACAGTAGTCTCTATGTCTTACTGTAGAACTTGGCTATATATTGACTGTATGTATACATGTTCTTTTCTCACTATAAAGTAAGATAGTTGCAGTGGCATTATAATTCCTTATTTTTGCTCTTTGGAAAATAATGTGGCTGGATGCTTAATATTTCTTTCATTCCTATCACAATCTAAAAAGATCAAGTTTCCATTGTGAAGCAGAAAAATGCTTGAGACGCAGAATATATAAATATAAATAATTTATTAATAAGAGATGAA
>APFE030420562.1:89505-123550 GCA_000404065.3 Pinus taeda
AATTGACCGTATTGGGCCATACAATGTCATCCAAGTCATCACTAATAATGCTCCTAATTGTAAGGCAGCGGGAGCAATTATTGAGGATAAATACCCCAACATATTTTGCTCTGGATAATTGTTTCACACATTGAACCTTTTGATGCATGATGTTGTCAAGAACAAAAATGCACAATACAAATGGATTGGTGATTTGTACAAGAAAGGCAAACAAATGATAAAATTTATTACAAATCATAGCAATACCCATGGCCTTTTCCACAGTCACTCGAGATTGGAGTTGTTGAAGATTGCGAAGACCACATTTGGTAGCTATTACCTCACCTTCAGGCGCCTTTTGAAGGTAAGAGAGTCATTGGCTAGCATGGTATCAAGTCCACATTGGCGGGTATTAAAGAAAAGGGCTACAAATGCAGCTGACAGGCGAGGTTTTGAACTGGTGGAGGAGGCCACTCTTGATGGTCAATTTTGGACAAGTGTGAAGCATGTATTGGATTTCACCAAGCCCATTTATCAGATGATTTGGTTTGCAAATACAGACAAACCAGTGATTGGCGAGGTGTATGAGCAGATGGATACCATGTTGGGGCAAATAAAAGATATTGCTCATAACAAAGATCCCGACTTGTACAAACTGATTCATGATTGTGTGTGTGAACGGTGGAATAAACTTAATCTTCCACTAAATTGCTTGGCGTATATCCTTATGCCAAAATACTACTCTACATCTTGGTTGGGCCAACCTGCGCCAGGGGGTGGGATTAGGACCAAACCCCATTTAGATCTAGAGGTAACTAGTGGATATTTGCAAGCATTGGAAAAGTTGATACATGACAGGGAGGAATGTGCAGCTGTGCGCCTTGAAATAGGCAAATACTTCAGTGGCACTGGTTTGTTCGGTAACTTCCATGCAATGGACGACAGAGATAGATTTGATTCTCTCACATGGTGGGAAACATATGGCGGCCATGGACCTTTGACAAAATTGGCAAGAAAAAGTTCTTTCACAGGTTGTAAATACTTCTTCTGCAGAGAGGTGTTGGAGCACCTACAGCTACATACATAATGTGAAAAGAAACAGACTCAATGAAAACCGAGCAGAAAGCTTGATTTATGTGCACTACAACTTGAGGTTGTTGAGTCATTACTGTGAGTGGGCTTATGACGATCCCACATTTAAAATTTGGGACAAGCACCCAGACCATGACAATTTGGAGGATGGCATTGTACATCTTGAAGAACTGGAGGAGGAACTTATAAGGGATGAAGATGAAGCGGCTGCAGCAGCCATGCCACCTCCACCTCCACCATCTACTGGTAGCAGTGCTCGAGTTCCGAGTCTTGTTCCTTTGATGTCGCCACCTCCATCTACACCCTCACGTGGAGGTTCTAGTTCTGGTCGTCGGTCTGTGCGAGAGACTCCTAGAAGAACACCACGACCTGCTTATACTCCTGGAGACTCTCGTGGCAAGGGCCACATGTAGGTTTACAGTTTACTTGTCTTTTCTAGTTTTTTTAGACTTTAGTTTTCATAACTGTTGAGTTTTGAGTCCTTGACTTTTGACTCTTGACTCTTGACTCTTTCATATCATAATGATATTTTTTGTAAACAATATATGACTGTGACAATGAAAATTTGAAGTTGGCAATTATAACTCATTGGTAATGATCGTGAATTATGAATATGATGCTTCGTGAAAGACTAAAGTCGTTTCATTTCATTTCATTATTCATGTTTCATTTTATAACATTTCATTCATGTTAGCAGTTAGAAGTTAGGACTTAGAAATATCTAAGATATTGCTTCTTGTAATGGTTAAACTTAGCTTACAAGTACAACTTTGGTGATCAATGATGATAAATGTTATATATTGAATTTTCAATTTTGAAAGCTTGAAGTTGAAACTTTAAGATTGAATTTGATGATCATGATTCACGAGACTCAATATGTTGCAGTTGTAATATGTATTTTACTAACTTGTGGACATGGTTGATGAAGATTATAACTTCTAGATGATTGATGTGATATGGTTCAATGATCAATCTATGTTTTTTTATGTTTCATTCATCATTCTACATGTTTTTTTGACATTATTTATCAAAATTAAAAAATAAAAATATATATATATATTTTTAAAAAATCGCTCCGGGATTCGCTCCCAAACCAAGAGCTTTTGAAAATGGTCGCTCCCACTCCTGTTTCCGCTCCCTCTCCTCAGTTCCGCTCCCGCTCCCAAGTAACATAGTTGCATACTACAAGGTTCCTTATGTAGCCCAATTATAGTAGCAGTTTGTTGGATATATAAATCAAGATAACTCTAAGGCAAAGAAGGCAATCTTCCTATCAAGGATCTCATCCAGAAGAAGCATTAATACATCTACTCCAACTACTGCCAACATGATCAAGGTGAAGATTTCATCTTCACATCTCAAGTAAGTAGCTTTTCATTCTATAATCAAGTTTAGTTCAATGACTTCATGACTGCAAGGAGATCTATAGGTTAGATGGGTCATCAAAGGTCCTTGCATGGAATAAGAAGGATTGTCATAATCCTTATGGAGAAGAGAAGTTTGTGAACATATCAAGGTCTGCTTTGAATTCATAAGAGGGAACTCTTAAGGTCCTCTCATTCCTATGTAGCAAGAAAGGAGACATTAAAGAGATATATGAAATACTAGAAGATATACTCTCTGAAATGCAGTGAAGAAGGTCATATCACTTAGACCTTATTGAAGGTATCAAAGAATGAAGAAATATCTTCATGAGATCTCAATTGGCAGATCTGAGAAAGATGATAAGAAGATAATCATCTATGTTCTTAATAAGTAAGATGGCAAGTGTCCTTGGGACATGGAAGTTTTGCTCATTTAGCAACATGTGGTATCTATGCAAGATAGAAAAAGGACAAGTTGTGCACAAAAGTGTTGAAGGTTACAAGACTTAAACATGTGCAGAAAGGAAAGGGAAGTTTGGTCCTCAAACAAGATAGTGTAGCTTAGATTCAATGCTAAGGGAAGATTACGAAAAGAAGCTCATATTGTCGGAAGGATGGAGGAAGCTGAAGAAAAGGGCCAAGGCGAGAGGGAGCAACAAACCTCTACTATGATTGAGATGGTATCCCTCACAAAAGGGTCCTATCACAAGCTCAAAATATTCTACAAATATGATCATGATGATAAGATGCATCGCCGCATCATGGAAACAAGAGCTCGTAATATCACCATGGGAATCATGAAGGACAAAATCCATGGCAGTCGAACATGAAGGACATAGCTCTTGGGAATCTCATCGGATATCAAAGGAAAGGAGAAGAAGCCAAAAGGGAAAACATTTGCCAGATGGAGACATGCAGGATCCTCAAGATTCTCTGATAGGAAACTCAATGGGAGGATCCACTAATCTGGGAAGGCAGCAAGTGTTTCATCAGGAAATCCAACTTATGGAATTCATGAGATGAAGGTCTGATGACATGAGAAATGAAGCAGATCAAGGGATTGAAGATCTTTTCAATCAAGGAAGCTGTTAGAAGAAGCCTAGATGACCTAAAGGTAAAATAAGGTGTGATTGCTTGTGTTTAATATTGTAATGTCATGACATATGATTGAAAGTAACATGGATCAAGCATGATCAAGAGAAAAAGGACCTTCCTCCTCTGAAAGGATGCAGGAAGGCATAAGTCGCACTAGATGAAATCAACATAATATGTCCTCATATGAAGTATGATGTGGTTGACTACAATTAAGTAACTCTGATTGAAAGCTCCTGGGAATGAAATGTCTGAGGAAGGAAGAGATCGTGAAATATGCAACAATGATGAAGGCAATCGACATCCAAAGGATCAGGAAGATTTGACTAGGAAATCTCCTGGAAAGATATGAAGACTATGATGGAAGTTTGAAAAAAGTTGAAGACCCTTGACAATAGATATCTTTGGGAGATTTTTCAACATGTATGCAGGGTGTTGATACTTACAAGTAGATGTCACTGGAAAAGGCCATCACCAAAAAGGTAATATGTGATTGTTTTTGGTTTCTGACCTCTTGGAGAAAGTCTAGGTATTGTGCAGGGCCAAGGTAAAGAGAGTTGTGAAGGATGTCACAACTATGTACCTTGTGATCTACAGCAGTCACCGTTGAAGGAAAAGTGAAGATAGATGGCCCTATGAAGGAAGCCCCAGATGTAAAGCCAAGGAGGATATTTTACAGGAAAGAAGGAATGGCATGATGGAGGAAAGTGATGGATGGTTGAACCCTACATATGAAGAAATTGATGACATCGAGGTCTTGGATCATCAGTTAACTAAGAAGACCCTATAAAGTACTGATGATAGAGTCCCTGTTTAAGAGGGACCTTTGGAAGGTTCCTATGAGTAAAGGAACATGAGTAAGTTTCTGAGTAAAGAGAAACTTGGAACTCATCCCTGGTTAAGAGGGCGAGTTAGACACAACATTCTTGTCTTCAATTTGGAAGGAAGAATGGAGGATTGTGTAATCATCTGGCATCCGACACTCTTTGAGGATGTGGTAAGACATCCAAGACAAGAGTGGGCAAGAGGACTGATATTCTTGATGGCTGGAAACCCAAGATGAGAATAGTCCTAGTAGGGCATACTTGGAGAACACCCGGGTGGATATGACCCTAAGAGAGACAATGATGGTGCGTGTCTATCAATCATTGGTCTCGCCAACATTGTGTCCTCTGATCTAAGTGAGAAATAGAGTTGCTAGTCAAGGCCTTACTAAATGAAAACAATGTTGGTTGAAATGATGCTATAACAGATGGATTGCAAATCCGATTCTTCTTATGAGAAATTCCTCAGATTGAGAATGACCAAGTACCATTATGAATACCTCCCTAGTTAAGAGGGAGTGTTGAAGAAAGTATAACTAGGTTCGGTCTTCATAATGATTTCATCTTTGGAAATGATGTAATAAAAGAAAATAAATTTATTTTGTATGCCTTGCTACATGGGTTTCATGAGCAAGAAGTGTCAAAGGTCAAAGACTTCTTCCTCATGTCTTTAGGATTTATTAATAATGTCAAAGAGTCAAGTCATGTATGAAGCAACTCTTCTTGAGCCTATATTTAATGTATACTAGTCTACAAAATGTGTAGAATCCCTCCAAAGACCAAGCACAATCCTCCAGCTACAAGCACAAAGAAGTTTGCAAGCAAAACAAGAAGAAGATCATCATGTCAGCCTCAAAATTAATTAAATAGCAAAAATAGCAGTCATGTCGGCTTAAAGAAATAGACACAACGATTCAGTTGTGGAGTCGGCTTATTTTTGGAAGGACAAACCAATATAAGTATGTGGCTAAGGGATCCGCAGAAGGGAAGCACAGAACTCGTTTTGTCTCTGAGATTTCGGATGGGTATGAGGAGAAGGCAGAGGAATTTCGGATATATCCCTACACTTCGGATGGCACAATGTTGGACAAGATATAATCTCAGGCAAGCAGAACTTCGGACAAGTGTCTCTATGCTTCGAATGGGCACCACAGAGATAACATCTCAGTCTCCTCGCAATGAAAGAAGTCTCAGTCTGGTTAAAGATCACAGTCATTGTTTCGGTGAAGATCATAATGGGAAGATCTCAGAGCAAGGAGAATACTCATTGTCTCGGCATACTAAGACACAGTGATAGTCTCATTGTCTCAGGCTCTTAGCATATATTATAAGCACAGTTATAACTCTCAGTTTACTAAACGTGGTTATAGTCTTGTGATATTTGTGATAATAAGGATATCTGTAATCACACAGTAATATACTCTATCTCAACTTACATTTGAGATGCAGTCATAATCTTGTTCTTTTATAAAAACAAGGTCATGATCATGATCTCGAATATGATGAAGACAAGGTCCTGATCTATATCTCAGTGTGGCTCTCATAAAGACCTCGTTATTGTGATCTCAATGAAGGTGCGGCAATGGTAACCTTAATGAAGTTACAACGATGTTGTAGAGGTAAGGGTCACAGTGATGGCCTCAGTGATGCACGCAGTAATGACATCAGTGATGCAATAATGATGACTTTAGTGTAACAACAGTGATGATGATGATCTTAGCAGTGACACAAAGAGGATAGATGGCTTGGTCAAGGGTCATGGTCTCGGTATTCGTCAATTGGAATCTCAATTTGAAGAATTTTTGTGCAGGTTTTCCTCTACAAGAGGGAGAGGTTTTGGCCCTGGCAAAAAGCCAAATATCTTGTGCTCTCGTCTCTTTGTTTTTTATAGCAGTTTGATGAAGCAAACACACACACTAATAATAAGAAGAAGATCTAGCTAAGATAAAATTGAAAAATTAGTTCACAAATTGTTATCATGCTAAGAAGAATCTCATCAATTCTGATTGCCCTAGATTCTTCAACAAGTTGCGGGTGAGAAAGGAAGAGAGGGCATCAGCATCTTTCGAGAGTGCAAGGCAGCAAGAAACGGAGCAGGAATAGGGTGACGCAAAAAGAGGCAACACAGAGGCAGATTGACGCAGAGCCTGTGTGGGCAGCTAGACGTTGGGCCAGTGAGAGAAGTTTGACGCAGAGGGACACAGAAGGATTTCGGGGAAGAGGAGTACTTCACCTGGATCAGAAATTTGTCAGGAAGCATCTATAAAATTTCTCAGTCCTGTTTTGCTAGTTGTAATTTGTACATGAGAATTTGTTGAAGAATAATAAAGAAACCCTCATCTGCTGCATCGGTTTTCCCACATTGGGTTTTTCTGGGGACGATTGTCCAAAAATAACTGGCATTGTAATTGTATTTGTGCCAGTTTTTTTCCTTACATTTACTTTCTACAATATTTTAATTGTGAAGGTTGCAATAGAATATATTTCGATATTTGTTGTAAGCACACTGTGAATAACTTATTTCTGAGATAATAAGCAGAAGAAATAATATTAATCACTACAGTAGGATTTTTATTTAGAAATTTTCACATGGTATCAGAGCCAAGGGAACGCAGAAGGAAGAAGTCAGAAGACCCAGCGTTGAAGGAAGAAAGGAATTCGAAATTCCTGCAGGGGCAATAATTCGAATCTCCAAGGGGCTTGAACAGTTCAAAGCCAAGAGGATTAGATTTCGTGGTTAAACTCTCTCTGAGTGAGTCGACAGAGAGGTAAGTGTTTCCGATCGAAATTTGTCAATTGTAGAAGGAACAACGCAGCAGAAGATTCAACGAGAGGGGTTGTCTTAGGTGGGACACAGTTTTTCCTGCAGCAGTTGCTAGGACTGGTTGGCATCGGAAATTGGCACAATATGGATACTCAAAGTATCTCAGAGTTATCTACCAGATTAGATGAAGAATTCGCATCCCTCGCAAATTCAATGTCAGCAGATGTTTGGTACATTAATAGCGGGGCTTCAGCTCATATCACTGGAGTACATTTCTCGAGCTATCAAGAAGAACAAATTGACTTCCAAATCACTATGGGAAACAGACGAAATGTACTCCAGTAGGGAGAGGCACCATAGCATTTCAGATAGAAGCAAGTACCAACATCCGAGCCACCAATGTTCTGCATGTGCCAAGATTAGGAATGAACTTTATTTCAGTGTCCCAGTTACAGGACAAGGGATACGATGTATACTTCATGGGAAAGAAAGTATACGTCAAGCACCCAAGTTGGAAGAAGAAAAGTCAGATTGGGATTCGAAGCAACAAGTTGTATAGATTGCAACTCAATTCACCAATGGCACTGATAGGCAGCAACTATAATGTTGAAAAGGAGCAAAATGAATCATGGCACAAGCGAATGGGGCATTTACACCATGGAGCACTGAGGATGCTCAAGGAGACTGTTATAGGAGTACTAGTCCTTAGTAGTGAACATGATGACTTATGCAGAGGATGTGTACTAGGGAAGTACGCTAAAGCAGTTTTTTCCAGAAGTAACAATAAAGCAGAATGTGTATTAGGATTAATACACTCAGATATTTGTGGTCCCATGTCCACAAGAGCTCTTAGTGGTGGCGAATACTTCATCACCTTTATCGATGGTCACCCCAGAAGAACCTGGATCTATTTCTTAAAGACCAAGGATGAGGTCTTTGATCATTTCCGAGAGTTTAAAGCTTTTGTTGAAAATATGACAGGGAAAAAGATAAAGGTACTGCGTTCAAACAATGGTGGAGAATATATGAACAAAGACTTCACAGATTTCTATGCAAAGGAGGGCATCAAAAGAAAGTGGCCAACTTCATATAATCCGAAGAAGAATGGATTAGCAGAACGGAAAACAGAACTATTGTTGGGGCAGTGAAATCTATGTTGTATGATCAAGATCTACCTAGGTATCTATGGTAGAAGCTCACAACACAGCAGTGTATATCCAGAATAGAACTCCCCATAGAGCATTGGGGAAGAAAACGCTCGAAGGGGTCTTCACAAGGAAAAAGCCAGAAGTCAGTCATCTCAGGATCTTCGAAAGTGTGGCTTATTTTCACATTCCAGACAAGAACGCAGTAAACTGGATCAGACTGCAAAAAAAGGGTATCACGTAGGATACAGCAAGACCTCAAAGCTATACAGAATCTACATTCCTAGCAGCAAGAAGATTGTAGTGAGGCAAGATGCAAAGTTCATGGAGGACAGAGCTTTCAGGAAATCTCATGAGAAGTTTGCAGAAGATCAATCAGGAGATGTTCCATTAGTCCAAGAGCAGCAAGGGCAACAAGCAGGACAGACAGGAGGACAAACACCTGGATAGAGTACAGTGACCAGTACCAATATCTCCTCAGAAGGAAGAAATGTAGATAGTTCTCAGCAAATGGAATGACAAGATCAAGAGGAGTTGGTTGAGCCTCCCACCACTAGTTCTAGAACCAGCAAAGAAGTATGGCAGACGTTGAGGGACACAGAGGAGTTTGTTGGAGCTCCTAGAACCAAGAAAAGGCAACGTAGACAACCTGACAGATACCAGGCATTGGTAGCTCAGGTTAAAGAACCCTCTAATTTTTAGGAAGTTGTTCAACACCAAGTATGGGTGGATGCCATGATAGAATAATACAACTCTATCATGACGAATGATGTCTGGGAAGTCGTACCTAGACCGGAAGATAGATCAGCTCTAAGATCACGATGGATCTACAAGATCAAGTATGTTGCAGATGGCAATATAGAGAAGTACAAGGCAAGGTTTGTGGCAAAGGGGTATGCTCAGAAAGAAGGAATAGACTATGAAGAGACCTTTGCCCCAGTTGCTCGATACACCTCTATCAGATCCGTTATATCCCTAGCAACTCAAATGGGATGGGAGATTCACTAGATGGATGTTAAGACAACATTCTTGAACGGGGTAATAGAAGAGGAGGCGTATATAAAACAGCCTGAAGGCTTCGAAACTCATGAGAAGAGAACTCATGTTTGCAGATTAAAGAAAGCCTCGTATGGGCTTAAGCAGGCACCCAGAGCATGGATTGGTTGGTATTTGTCAAGAGTGATGTTGATCCCAATCTCTACTATTTGATGGTAGAGAATGAGCCACTTATTCTGGTATTATATGTAGATGACTTGTTCCTAACTGGGTCATCCAGCTCATACAGAATTGCAAGAAGAATCTTTTAGTTGAATTCAACATGAAGGCCATGGGGTTGATGCATTATTTTCTAGGGTTGGAAGTTTGGCAGAAGAATGGGGAGGTCTTCCTTGGACAAGGAAGATATGCTACAAAAATTCTGAAGAGATTTAGAATGCAGGATTGTCGACCCATGGCTACTCTCATGATCACCAACTGGAAGAAAATAGATGCATCAGGAGACAAGGAAGTAGACCCCACCTTGTACAGGAAGCTCATTGGGTCGCCCATGTATCTGGTCAACACTAGGTTGGACATTTGCTTTGTTGTCAACACTCATAATCAGTTCAAGGTAGAACCAAAAGGGTGCATTGGGCGGCAACTAGGCACATTCTTAGGTATGTGCGCGAAACAGTCGGATATGTGTTGAAATACTCCAGAGGGGAAGACATCGGAATGAATGGGTTCACAGATGCAGATTGGGCAGGTAGTTCAGTAGACCAAAAAAGTACCTCAAGGTACTGCTTCAGTGTTGGATCAGGAATGATATCTTGGTGCAGCAGGAAGCAGAAATCGATAGCTTTGAGCTAAGCAGAAGTAGAATATATGGCAGCCAACACAGCTACGTGCGAAGCTATATGGCTCAGAAAATTGCTTATGAGCTTGTTCAGAAATAGGATGGAGGCAACCAGAGTTTACTGTGATAATCAGAGTTGTATCAAACTCTCCGAGAATCCAGTGTTTCATGATCGGTCGAAACACATAGATATCCGATGTCACTTTATCAGACACTGTGTTCAGCGTGGGGCAGTACAGCTACAGTATGTTCCCACAGGAGAGCAGGTAGCCAATATACTCACAAATGCTCTCGAAAGAGCTAGGTTCACTCAATTCAGAGAACAGATGGGTATGGTAGATAATCCATTTCAGTAGCAGCAGTAGTTTGCAATGCAGGGACAATTGGCAGTGGCAGTGCCAACAGCAGCACAGATGCAGAAATTCAAAGGGAGTTGCAGTATGGATGCAGTATTGACAATGGCAGGGTAAGCAGCAGTACAGATGCAGCATTTGCACAGAGGTTGGTGGACAACATGATAGACATCAGTAGCACAGAGGGGGATGTTACAGGACAGAGTGATGCTTCAGCAAGTTGCATTGCCAAAGCACATTCCGCGCTAAGAGGGAGTGTTGATTTCTAGTAGCATCGGATGTGCTCTAAGTCTCAAAATTTGCAGGGAGGCTTAGACACATGCATTCTCCAATACCCAGAAATCGTTTTGGGAAATTTCACCTGGAGACAGTTTTATTAAAATAATTAATTATTTTTAATGGGACCCTTAGTCTAAACTTAGGAAATTAAAATAATTAATGGGTATTAATCTAAAATGTGGGTGAAATTTCTAGAAGAAGATGGAGATCAAGTCAATATGATCCTAGCCATTGATTAGAATCTAATCTGGGTCGTTGATTGGTCAACAAGAGGATTATAAGAGGAGGCTTGATGGGCACTTGGAGAACACACCAGACGCAGATACTCAGTTACCTGAGTATGATCGATTTTCTCACTGGTTGAAGTTCGGCAAGAGAAAACTGAATCAAAGGGAGAGTTGCAGGTGAGAAAGGAAGAGAGGGCATCAGCTTCTTTCAAGAGTGCAAGGCAGCAAGACGCAAAGCAAGAACAGGGTGACGCAAAAAGAGGTAGCGCAGAGGCAGATTGACCCAGACCCTGCGTGGGCAACTAGACGTTGGGCCAGTGAGAGAAGTTTGACGCAGAGGGACGCAGAAGGATTCCGGGGAAGAGGAGTACTTCACCTGGATCAGAAATTTGTCAAGAAGCGTCTGTAAAATTTCTCACTCCTGTTTTATTGGTTGTAATTTGTACATGAGAATTTGTTGAAGAATAATAAAGAAACCCTCATCTGTTGCACCAATTATCCCACATTGGGTTTTTCCGGGGACGACTGTCCAAAAATAACTGTGTCATTGTGATTATAATTGTGCCAGTATTTTCCCTTACATCTACTTTCTGTAATATTTTAATTATGAAGGTTGAAGTAAAATATATTTCGATATTTGTTGTAAGAACACTGTGAATAACTTATTTCTGAGATAATAAGTAGAAGAAATAATATTAATCACTGCAGCAGGATTTCTATTTAGAAATTTTCACACATTTCGCATACCATAGTGAAAAGAAGTTCGATCAATTTAAAAGTGATGAGTTCTGAAGCAAGTGCAATTCAATACTACCAAATTGTAGAAGCTCGGTGCTATTGTAGTGAAGAAGTTCGGTGCTACCTCAGTGATGAATTCTGAATATTACAATGAAGACTTGGTATATTATAGTGAGGAAACTCGGATTATTTCAGGACCGAGATTTGAGTTTGGGGCGGTCATCACAAGACCGAGGGTAGGAAGAACACATTGAAGAATGCAATACTAATCACAAGGTTGACTTGATGGAGGGAGTCTCTAGTATAGGTTGTGAAGGTCTTGGTCGTCTCATCTTGTTTTGGGGCAATCATCATTGGATCAAGGGCAGGAAGAACAAATTGAAGAATGCAATACTAATCACAAGGTTGACTTGATGGAGGGAGTCTCTAGTATAGGTTATGAAGGTCTTGGTCGCCTCATCTTGTTTTTAAATCTACTGAAGGAAGAATTTGAGTAGTTTTTCCCCTAGAGTGGGGTTTTGACCTGGCTGCGTACCTACATCTCGTGTCCTCTACTATTTGTTGTTTGCCATTAGTCTTGATGATAATGAAAAGATAAATCAAATGAAAGAATAATTATAATGAAACATCACAAGATAATGTCATAATAAGAGAAATCGATAAACTGCCACACTTTGGATTTCTCAACATGGTATCAGAGCTAAGGTCATGATCAAAGGCAGTTTGAAGATCACTTATACATCTTTGAAGTATTCTCAGTGAAAGGTTTTGTTTTTGCATTGAAGATCGAGTCAATGAGATCAAGAAGGATGTTTCTGGGCTAATAAAACTAGGATTCAAAGGCATCTGGAAGGGCTGAGTAGCACATTTCAAAAGGTCCGAGAAGTCTGAGCTCTGTAAAAATTACAGTGAGCTAGTTCAGTTTTTATTCACCATATCAAGACACCTTGAAGAAGGAGGAGTTCGGTATATCTTAAGGAGACATGTTCGAATCATTTTCAGAATACAAGGATGCAAACTTCGTTCAAACTTCAGAGAAGTTCTTCGATAGAAACAAGAGACAGGATTTCGATGTTATATTACAGTGAAAAAACTATGGACTGAGTCATCACAGGACCGATGTCTATAAGCACCTTCAACATACTCTGAAAGACTATTATAGAAGCCCTAACCAAATAACACTAGTCATAAATATATGAAATTGGTACAGGCCTATTGTTGAATGCAATAAAAGGAGGATTTGGTAAAGCCAAAGCATTCTTTTGAAGACACTCTGAAGTCTGTCCTATGGAAAAAGAAATCAAGTAAGTATTGTCACTGCAATAAGTCTAATGGACTATCAAAATCAGAGGTATGTAAACACAAGGTACATATAATCATAAGATTTTAGATTTTCAATATATCTAATTAGTAATTTTAAATGATTCATAGCTAGTCTAGGGAAAAATTGTAATCCTTAGATAACATACGAAAATCTCATATTAGAATCTTAATCCTTATCTTCTAGGGTTTATAAGTAATTTAGGATGTCAAGTAAAATTCCTAATGTTGATTGAAAGAATGAATAACTTGATCTTTGATATCATAGGATTCCATCCTCCGCGGTTACATAGAAGATCTAACTTGAAAAATTAAATCATGTTCCTAGTATCACATGTTTTGCTTGAAAGTATGTATTAGAGATATAAAAGATCATGGCTTAATACAAAGAGAACACTTCAAGGAATCCTTACAAGGTTTATTAAAACAAAAACAAGAGGTATGTTTTGAATTACAAGTTTTGCTCTCTCCATATTTATTCTTGATAAACTATTACTAACATCTTTTTGTCTAGCTTCCTTGAATCTTAAATATTCTTGATTGGGTGATTCATCATTAGATAAATCTACCCTCCGCATATCTCTAATTTCTCTTAAGGAACCCTAGAAAGGTTCATTGTGAAAACCCTAACTTAAGGGTATGTCGATGATTATGTGTGAAACCCTAATCTACTTAGGGTTATTATTGAAAGAAAAATGTTTGATGTTTTGATGAAGTCAAAAGTAGTTGACTGATGCTTTATGTCATGTTTGGGGTTTTGGTATGGTTATGGAAACCCTAACTTGTTAGGGATGAATAATAATGTCTAAAATCCCGAACCTTTGAATTATTGAAATTTAGGGTTTTCTATGTTTGATATTAAAACCCTAGACCATTAGGGTTTGGTTTGTGTACAAGCAAGACCTTGTAATGTTCTAGAAATGAAATCATTAGCATGTGCATGTTTGTCCGATCGAACCCTAGTCTGATCAAGTTTGTTATATGCCTAACTCTTATCGATATTTATATAGTTGGGTTTGACTAACACATGTTATGAAATGCTTGTGCATGATGATGATAACCTAGATATGTGAGTTGACCTGTTTGTTGATGATCATGAGTCCTAGGGTTTGGAACTAAGCCCTAGTTGAAGTTTGTTTCTCTAGGATGATAATATTTGTGAAATATAGGGTTTTGAAAGTTAAACCTTAGTAGAAGTAAAAAATATTTGATGTATGATGACAATGTGATAATTTGAGATTTGTGTAAGATTGTTAAAATCTGAGTTTTAGTTATGATTGATGAGAAAATTTAAGGTTTGCAACAAACACTAGTGGAAGCTAGTCATGTTGTTGATTGAGCTGCGATTGGTTTTGATTGTTAAATCTCGTGTATGAAACCCTAATGGGAAGTCTAACATATGAATTATGGAAGTTGTTAGATACTTTGTAGATCTATATTTGTTTGAATTGTTTCTAGGGTTTGCTATATGTTGTAGTAGGGTATGTCATACCTTTGGAAGAAACATTGAAACCCTAGATGTAATGAAAGTTGTTATGAAATAAGCATTGATGAAGCAGTCTAGGGCTTATGACAAAATCCCTAGCAAAATGTTGAAGAGTATGTGTCTCTTGTTTGTAAGTTTGGGCATCTAATATATAAAGTTGAATGCTTCCAATATGGTTAACTTCATGCTTCTATAGATTTGGTTGTACTTGCTATCTAAGTTGTGCAGGTATGTGATCTGCAAGATAGTGAAGATGTTCGTAAAGACAAATTGATACAATAAGCATGATGTGAATGGTAATGGTAATGATAACTTTGATGAGAAGGATGGAAGCCATCAAAGATTCTCCGATGTCGTAAAGAATAAGTAGAAATCCCTAAGTTAAGAGGGAACCTGGATGAAATCTCCCTAGGTTAAGAGAGAGCTTGATTGTAAGAAATCTCCCTAGATTGAGAGGGAGCACAAATGAAAGGAATCTCCCTAGGTGAGAGGGAGGTCATATCATAGTCATGATGGACACCTTGATAAGAAGATATTGGAGAATGTATTTTTGAAGCGCTGCTGAGTTAAGAAAAGCCGGATCGACTTATGAAATATGTTGTTGCATAAGAAGTAGGAAAGGAAGCTACATGGTTGAGGAATCTTCTGTCAAGATTCATTAGGAAAGCTCTAAGTCCTACTGCGGAAAGTTGAGAAGCAATATCAAGTTGCTTGGAAGACCCCAGAGGTTTGTATATGTTTATGTACATTTGAAAGTTTGTTACTAATTGGGGTTGTGTTTGTACAGGTAAATCTCTCAGAAGTTTGATAGAATGTTTTGACATGCTTAGAGTTGTTGATTAGTTTGATTGGGAGAGATTTGGAAGGCTTTGTTACCGTTTAGAATAATCAGAATGTTGAGGCTTTGTGAGTGAAACATTGCCTGGGATGACATCTGGCCGGCACTTTGTGTTGATGTCTAGTTCCCAAAGTAGGGAGGGTGGTGTTGGTCATTGAGATCTGACCTCTAATACACACCTAGATCCCTGGGTTGATGGTTAGCAAGTCTAATGGTACCTAGAGAGGCTGAAAGTTTTAGTCCATCTTAGTCCCACTCGAATAGATTGCCCTGGTCAAAATCTAGTCCGTGGCATTGCGGTGCCAAAACTGTTGAGAGATCTTGGATAGATTGCCCTGGTCAGGAATCTAGTCCATGGCATTGCGGTGCCTAAACTTCTTCATAGATTATGTGTTTTGAGATCTTCCATGTACCTATACGTTATATGTAAATATGAATACCTCCCTAGTTAAGAGGGATTGTTGAAGAATGTAGCTAGGTTCAGTCTTCATAATTGTACTTGAGTCAAAATAATATATATTTGTCAAAAGAAAGCAAAAGAAATTTTATTATTAATTGAATTGACTTGTTAAAGAATGGGTTTCATGCTTGGGTCAATTGTCATAGGTCAAGCCTCCATTGTAGGCTTTAGGATTATTTATTCAACTCAAAGTCAATTCTTATTTGGTCAAAGACTCCTCCATCAAAGTCTCCTTGTTGTCGGCCTCAAGTAAATAATCATCGAGTCAGCCTCTTCATCTAGTCGGCGTTCAAGTCACCCTAAATATAAAGACACACCTCTTCAAGAACTCATGTTGGCGTATTTTGCGTGGAATCAACTATATATACAAGCCTAAGAACTTCGCATCAAGCACATTGAAGGAGCTCGGATTTCAGAGAGATGAACTCACAGGATCTCAAAGAATAGTGCAGAAATCACAAGTATAGGTTCAGTATAAATCTCAGAAGAAGGTTCATTTCGACATACCACAGTGGAAAGAAGTTCGATCAATTTAAGAGTGATGAGTTCTGAAACAAGTGCAGTTCGATACTATCACAGTGTAGAAGCTCGGTGCTATTGCAGTGAAGAAGTCCGATGCTACCTCAGTGATGAAGTTTGAATATTACAATGAAGACTTGGTATATTACAGTGAGGAAACTTGGATTATTGCAAGATCAAGATTTGAGTTTGGGGCAGTCTGTTGATTTCTGGTAGCATCGGATGTGCTCTAAGTCTCAAAATTTGCAGGGAGGCTTAGATACATGCATTCTCCAATACCCAGAAATCATTTCGGAAAATTCCACCCTGAGATAGTTTTATTAAAATAATTAATTGTTTTTAATGGGACCCTAAGTCTAAACTTAGGAAATTAAAATAATTAATGGGTATTAATTTAAACTGTGGGTATAACTTCTTGAATAAGACGAGGATCAAGCCAAAGTGATCTAACCCATTGATTAGATGTTAATCTGCGTCGTTGGTTGTCCAATAGAAAGATATAAGAAGAGGCTTGAGGGGCACTTGGAGAACACGCCAAAAAGAGTTCAAAAGATCAAATTTCTAAAGCAGAGTAGTTGCCGGAGAGAAATTCGAAGTGAGCTTTTGCAGTGAAGGGCAAGGATAGTTCTGGTTGGATATTTCTCCTAATCCAGGAATACTTAGCAGAGGCAAAGAGAGATCCGAGAGAGGCAGCGCAAAGCCAGAAGAGGCTAATGCAGGGCCACGCAGAGGTAGCATAGGCTGATGCAGAGGCAGCACAGAAGCCTTGAGGGAGTCTGAAATTTGCTGGAGGGTTCGATTTCTATAGCTGGACGTCGAGGTGTGAGACCGGGAGAGCAAAAGTCAAAATATCATAGGCAAATCGATCAACTGGGAAGAGTGACGCAGGTCCTAGAAAGTGTGACACTGGGCTGACGCAGACACTGTGCAAAGGCACCGCAGAGGCACCCAAGGATTGTTCATTCAAGGGTTGGATCACGCAAGACTTCCAATGATAATGTGAGGTAATCTCACAAATCTCTCTGTTAGTGATATTCTCTGTAACTGGATTGTCGGGAAGGCATCCAGAGGTTGTATTCAGAAATTATTACTACATAATAATAAAACCTTCAGAGTTGTTGCACCGGTTTTCCCGCGTTGGGTTTTTCCGGGGACATTTGTCCAAAAATAACAGTGTCACTGTGTTATTTTTCTTTCTTGCTCAGTATCTTGTTTCCGCTTATTATTTAAATTGTGAAGGTTGCAGTGCATTAGTTTCGGTATTTACTATAGGAAACAATAAATAATTTTGTTTATAAATTAACAAATAGAAGAAACATAATCAGTTGCTGCAGCAGTGATTCGGGATTCCTAATTTTCACACAGTCATCACAGGATCGAGGGCAGGAAGAACACATTGAAGAATGCAATACTAATCACAAGGTTGACTTGATGGAGGGAGTCTCTAGTATAGGTTATGAAGGTCTTGGTCGTCTCATCTTGTTTTTGAATCTACAAAAGGAAGAATTTTGACCAGGTTTTCCCCTAGAGTGGGGTTTTGCCCTGGCTGCGTGCCTACGTCTCGTGTCCTCTACTATTTGTTGTTTGGCATTAGTCTTGATGATAATGAAAAGATAAATCGAATGAAAGAATAATAATAATGAAACATCATAAGACAACGTCAAAATAAGAGAAATAGATTAACTACTACAGTGTGGATTTCTCAACACTTCTCAATGACGATTGGTGGTCTGATTGTAAATATGTTGTTTCTTTCACATTTCCAATTGTGGAGTTAATTAGGTATGCAGATTTTGATCCCCCCACCCTTGGAGAAGTTTATGAATGTATTGATAGCATGGTAGGCAACATAAGGCACATCATTCAGGATAGAAACCTCGCTTTCGAGTTCTTCAATGAAATTCATAAGATAATAAGGAAGAGATGGACCAAAGTTTCAAACTCAATACCTCTCTTCACATGGCTGCTTATACCCTTAATCCAAAGTGGTATATGGAGAGACCAAACAGAGTTCTACCTATTGATGATGAAGAAGTGAAACAAGGCTTTCTTGATGCCATATGTAAAATCTATACACCTAATGAAGCAAATGTAATGCGCGAACAATTTGTTGTGTTTGCTACCTTAAACCCTTCCACATTCTCTCAAAATGCAAGGGTGGACATCAACATTTATGCACAAAAGGATCCCATTGGATGGTGGAGGATGTATGGAGGCAAAGCCCAAGAGCTTCGAAATCTTGCCTCACGCTTGCTATCTCAGGTTTCTAGTTCATCAGAAGCTAAAAGGAATCAGAGCACTTATAGTTTCATTCACTCTGTTAAGAGGAATAAGCTTACCTCTAAAAGAGCAAAGAAATTGGTTTATATGTATAGTAGTCTTCAACTTTTCTCAAGGTGTTGATTTTGGATAGCATCGGATGTGCTCTAGGTCCGAAATTTTGTGGAGGGGCTAGAACACATGAGATCTCCAGAACCCAGAAACCGTTTGGAGAAATTCCACTCAGATGCGTAGTTATTAAAATAATTAATATTTTTAACGAGTTCCTCAGTCTAAACTTAGGAAAATAAAAATATTAATGTGTATTAATAAAAATATGGGTGAGAAGGTTCTAAGTGACGAGGATCAAGCTTGTTTTAATCTTAGTTGTTGATTAGACATTACATCACGGTCGTTGATTCATCAACAAGAAAAGTATAAGAGGAGGCTTGAGGGTCAGTTGGAGATACACCAAGAGATCAAAGAGTTCGATTTTTCTGGGGCATGGTTTGTTGAGAAAGTCGAGCTAAGTGATCTGAGTTGCAGTGAGAGGGGCAGTTAGGCAGAGGGACTTCAGTCCAAGGCCGAAGATACAAAGCAGAGAGGCAAAGCAACAGCAAGAGAGATAGCGCAACTCCAGAGAGGGAGATGCAGAAACTAGAGGGGCTGAAGCTGACCCCTAGAGGCACCGCTAGGGTTTTCTGTGGGGCAGAGAGAGCAGCAATTCAACATATCGACTTCTAAGCAAGGGAGGGTGACGCAACTCCTAGAGGAGGTGATGCAGTTCCAGCGCAGAGCTTGGAGCAGCCATCGTTGCCGAGCACTGGGCACGACATTGTCATCTATGGGGTTTGATCATCTAGTTGCTAGAATTGTCAAAATATTTGTCTCCGGATAGAGGTACTTCTGCCAGGTTTATTCTCTGTTGGGTGAGCCGGATTTGGCACCCTAGTTGTATTCAGAAATCGGTGTAATAATACAAACCCTCTATATGTTGCACCGGTTTTCCCGTATTGGGTTTTTCCAGGGACGATTGTCCAAAAATAACAGTGTCCCTTGTGTGATTGTCTCAGTTTATTTTAGTTCATGATCTGTATATACGTGTAGTTTGCAATAGTGTTTTCATCGTTGTTTAAATATTTAAATAACTTGTTGAATGTAAAGAAAAAGTAGGAGATGATAAACCAGTGATTGCAATACGATTTTTTATGTGTAGATTCAGAAATTCTCACATGGTATCAAAGCATTGCATATCATAGGACACTGAAGACACCAGCTGAGAAGATCCAGAGAATTTGCTGCAAAAGAAGCAGATGTCCCGAGTGATAGCATTGTTTCAAAGGCAGAGGAGCAGTTGCAGGAGTGATGCAGAGCCAGAGGAGTGACGCAGAGGCTCACGCAGTACCTGCGTCAGCATTTCGAGCCTGTAGAGGGTGATGCAGAGCTAGAGAGGAGCCCACGCAGTGACTACATTAGCTCTCTGGGCCAGTAGAGAGCCTAAGAGGCTCAATTCTGTCAGTTGTCGGGGTTGGAGAAGCAGTGCAAATTCGATCAGAGGAGCTGGTGGGACGTTGTTTCTGTTGGTGCAGAATAGTGTCAGTGGAGACAAAGGTAGAGGGAGTCACTGCCTTGACAGATTTCTAGCCAAAGAAATCTAGATCTAGGTTGCAGCCACAAAGGAGGGTTGGAGAGGAAGTGATTCGACAGTTGGTAGGAGGATTTTCGTGAAGGAAATCAGGACTCAGAGGGAGTCTAGAGGAGCTTGTTCCTGAGAGGATTTCTAGTGCCAAAGAAATCCAAATCCAAGTCTTGCTAGATTGACAACAGGAGAGGGAGAAGAGAACCAGTCCTACTTTTTAGCAGAGATGGCAATGAATGGGTTGAGGGATCAAGACAAATTGGATGGAGCATCCAATTTTGTCATTTGGAAGGCTAGGATCCTGGCAATCCTAAACAAACATCGCATCAAGGACTATGCCTTGAAGGTAGTTGCTGAGTTGGTCGATGTTGATCTGTTGAAGAAGTACAAGAAGGCCCAGGCTAGGGCCAAGTGCATGATCCTAGACGAGGTTAAAGATCATGTAGTACCACACGATGCTGAGAAGAACATGGGAAGGGAGATGTGGGAGGCGCTGACCACCTTGTATCAGGGATCTTCTGTCCAACGGAAGATGCTATTAGAAAATCAGCTGAGACAGTACCGAATGCAGAAGGGAAAAAAGATCGATCCCTTCCTTCTCAGGTTGCAAGGGATTCGCGACCAGTTGACTTCTGTGGGGTCTACACCAGATCATGAGTTCATAGTCAGGACTGCCCTAAATGCAGTCACCGAGGACTGGGAGACTTTTGTTCAAAGTATCTTGGACAGAGCGACTTTCCCCAATTGGTAGACGTGGGCAGCTCTTGTACAAGATGAGCTCAGAAGAATGACAAAGACAGGGAGTAGCGGAAAGGGAGCCCAGGTCAAGAAGGAGAAGGAGGATGATGCAGCTCTCGCATCGTCGGGACAGCAAGGGCAGCAGAAGAGAAAGAAGGACATAACCAAGGTCAGATGCTTCAACTATGGGGAACTGGGACATTATGCCACTCAGTGCCCCTGGAAGAAGGGCAAGGGGAAGGCTACTGACTCAAAGGCTACTCCATCGAACGCTGACAAGGAAGGCAAGGATGACGATTGTGCCATGAGTGCTCATGCACCTCTAGAGAAGAGGTGGGGTGACATGGAGCTGTAGTCAAGAGGACTACATGGAGGGGCAGGATCCCTGAGGTAACCAAACTCTTGGATCACATACGGCTATGGGAGCCCTTAACGATACTAGAAAAATGACGGGTGTCGGTTGGAGTGAGGTATGATGGAGCGACGGTGGCATTGCTAGAGTGCCAAACTCTGAGGCAGCGCAGTGGATGTTGTAGCAGTGCAAGAGGCACAGAGCAATTTGCAACAGCGCAGTAGCAGCAGAGGCCCGAGGGTCAGCACAAATTAGCAACCAAGGTAGCTTCAGCATCACAAGGCATCCAGACTCACCAACATGTCAGCGTTTGGGTAAAGTTTCAGTTACTGACTTCTCAATAACTAAGTTGCAGTGCAACGGTTAGCGGTGGGAGTGTTATGGGCAGCGTGATGCAGCATGTTGAGAGGCACTGCAGTAAAGATGTAGCAGTGGCAATGGCAGAGTCATGGGTTGCAGTACAGGAAGCAGCGGTGCAGTGGATGAAGGGCAGCAAGCCAAGCATCAACAACACAGAGAACCGATGCAGTGGATAAATGTAGTACTTCAATTGAGAAGTGTTACTAGATCGCATTCCTCACTAAGAGGGAGTGTTGATTTTGGGTAGCATCAAATGTGCTCTAACTCCGAAATTTTGTGGAGGGGCTAGAACACATGAGATCTCCAGAACCCAGAAATCGTTTGGAGAAATTCCACCGGATGAGAAGTTATTAAAATAATTAATATTTTTAATGAGTTCCTAACTCTAAACTTATGAAAATAAAAATATTAATGTGTATTAATAAAAATACAGGTGAGAAGATTCTAAGTGACGAGGATCAAGCCTGTTTTAATCTTAGCCATTGATTAGAGATTAGATCACGACCATTGATTCACCAACAGGAAAAGTATAAGAAGAGGCTTGAGGGTCAGTTGGAGATACACCAAGAGATCAAAGAGTTCGATTTTTCTGGGGCGTGGTTTGTTGAGAAAGTCGAGCTAAGTGATCTGAGTTGCAGTGAGGGACAGTTCGGTAGAGGGACTTCAGTCCAAGGGCAAGGATACTTAGCAGAGAGGCAGAGCAGCAGCAAGAGAGACAACACAGCTCCAGAGAGGGAGACGCAGAAGCTAGAGGGGGTTAACGCACACTGTTATAGCTTTGATACCACTTGTTATAGCTCTGATACCACTTGTTATAGATCTAACTAAAAAATACATGATAATAGAAATAACCCAATAAATAACAAGATATGAATATCGAAATGCTTCTCTTTATTGATCAAACCCTTAAGGTAGGGCAACACCATAAATTCACTCATTAAGGAAGGAGAACACTCCACAAGCCATATGCCTATTCATACTATAATCCTTCACATCTATCAATGTGGAGTCTCTAGCCTCTATATAGGCCTCATACATACAATACCATGGGTCATTACCATGGTTCGCTCAATACCATCTATCTAATACCATGGGCTTATTACATTATTGCTAGCTACTTGTGATCCCTTACATGATACGAGTTAACCACCTTATTTATTACTATTGCCCATCCCATTATTATTCCATTGGGTACCTCCCTTTGTACCCCATATTATTCCCTTAGGTATACTACATTCCATCCCCTTTAACATGTTTCGTCCTCGAAACATGGGAAGAACACAAATAATAAGATCTATTCAAAAGAGTAGTCCATTGGTACCATGCACGTGCATCTAGCCATCCAAGAGAAAGGTGAACCCTCAATCCAGCTGGTGCCTCGCTCGCTTGAGATTGAAGTTGGCCGTGGCGGCTCTTCTGTGTTGATGTAGTAGGTGGATCGCCGCTCCTCTTTATCTATCATGTGGGGGTTGTTGTCCTTGTGGCTAATTCGTTGCCATCTTGTTGGTTGTTTTCTTCCGGGGTGATGTGGGTGGTGATATGCTGAAGTTTTAACCAACAGTGGAGCCTGAGTGGTATCTGGTACATGTTGTGGTGCCTGTTGTTGTTTCTTATCTTCCAATATTACTTCAACCACTGAGTCCTCATCTGATGTATCAGTACCTGTAACCTTTTCTGCTTCAACCTCTGTTTGTGATTGATTGTCGATCATCAAAGGCTCATCCTCTAATGTGTAAGTGTCATTAGAGCTTTGTGCTTTTGCCTCCATAGTCTCTGCTTGGGTCTTAATGGAAATATCCTGCAATGTAATTTTCTTCTTTTTATACCAGAGCTTCAGGAATTTCTTCTACACATTAATATTGACAGTACCCACAGATTCCATCCAAGGATATCCTAAAACAACATCCATGTTATCCATATCTGAAGTATAAAAATCACAATGCAACACATACTTATCCATCGAAAGCTTCAAACATTTATAAACTTGCACATCCTCATCATTAACCTGTGTGTTTTCAATGTGTTTTGCTGGCACTTGCAATTTTTTTGCCAAATTGACATTTATGAGATTTTGCTTGCAACTAGGATTTATAGACACAATGATCTTCTCCTTCTGAATCAATCCATGAACCTGCAATAAGGATATACCAGTAGGAAATAACCCCACAGGTTTCTCCTTATCTTGTTTTCTAGCATGAGACCATTTTTCTAAAAGAAGTTCTTCTAGTTTTTCATGAGGAAGTCGCACCACTGAATTGTCAAGTGAGTCCCACCATTTAGCAACCTCATTTTTTAGATTAAATAGCAGGCGACTTGTCCAAAATTGTTTACGTCAAGATTTGTGATATTTTATAGATTCTTCAATAGTAGGACCCTTATCGTTCCCTGTAAAAAATTCCTTGCTAGAAACCATGAAGGTTTGAAAAGAAATTCACGTACTTGGCTAAAATTTGGAATGGCGACAATTCCGTCAATATTACTCAGAATCCCTATTATGACTTGTTGTCGAAAATGGAACAACCATTCTGCATCTTCCCATGTGGTAGAAATTTCGATATAGGCACTGGAATTTCAGATCCGCGCTGCAACTCTCCCGCCGTCACCAAAAATTCTGGAAAAAAATATATATATATAAAAAAAAATAAATAAATTTAAATCAGCGATATCTCCCTCGTCCGGACTCTGATTCGACTGATTTTTTTTTTAATTTGGGTATTTTTTCACAAGCAATCTAGATCTGCAATTAGATTTTGCAGATTTTGCATCAAAACGTACAGATCTGCTCCGCAAACTCGCCGCCCAAAAAATGTCTGCAACAGCACTGATTTTTAAATTAGCGAGATCTCCTTCATCCGGACTCCGATTCGGCCGATTTTTTTTTTAACTTGAGTATTTTTTCACAAAGAATCCAGATCTGCAATTAAATTTTGCAGATTTTGCCCCAAATCATATAGATCTAATCTGCAAATTCGCCACCCTGAAAAATGTCTGCAACACCACTGATTTTTAGATCAGTGATATCTCCTCCATCTGGACTCCGATTTGGCTGATTTTTTTTTGAACTTGAGTATTTTTTCACAAAGAATCCAGATCAGCAATTAGATTTTGCAGATTTTGCCCCAAATCATACAGATTTGATCTACAAATTCGTCGCCCCAAAAAATGTTTGCAACACCACTGATTTTTAGATCAGCGATATCTAATACCATGGACTTATTACATTATTGCTAGTTACTTGTGGTCCCTTACATGATACGGGTTAACCACCTTATTTATTACTATTGCCCATCCCATTATTATTCCATTGGGTACCTCCCTTTGTACCCCATATTATCCCCCCTAAGTATACTACATTGTATTAATAAAAATACAGGTGAGAAGGTTCTAAGTGACGAGGATCAAGCTTGTTTTAATCTTAGCTGTTGATTAGAGATTAGATCACGACCGTTGATTCATCAACAGGAAAAGTATAAGAGGAGACTTGAGGGTCAGTTGGAGATACACCAAGAGATCAAAAAGTTCAATTTTTCTGGGGCGTGGTTTGCTGAGAAAGTCAAGCTAAGTGATCTGAGTTGCAGTGAGAGGGGCAGTTTAGCAGAGGGACTTCAGTCCAAGGCCAAGGATACATAGCAGAGAGGCAGAGCAGCAGCAAGAGAGACAACACAGCTCCAGAGAGGAAGACGCAGAAGCTAGAGTGGGTAACGCATACCCTTAGAGGCCGCGCTGGGGTTTTCTGTGGGGCAGAGAGAGCAGCAATTCAGCATATCGACTTCTAAGCAAGGGAGGCTCACTGGGAGGGTGACATAGCTCCTAGAGGAGGTGACGCAATTCTAGCGCAGAGCTTGGAGCAGCCATCGCTACCCAGCACTGGGAACAACATTGTCATCTGTGAGGGTTTGATCATCCAATTGCTAGAATTGTCAAAATATGTCTCCGAATAGAGGTACTTCTGCCAGGTTTATTCTCTGTTGGGTGAGTTGGATTTGGCACCCTAGTTGTATTCAAAAATCTGCTTAATAATACAAACCCTCTATATGTTGCACCAGTTTTCCCGTATTGGGTTTTTCCGAGGACGATTGTCCATAAATAACGGTGTCCCTTGTGTGATTGTCTCAGTTTATTTCAGTTCATGATCTATATATAGGTGTAGTCTGCAACAGTGCTTTCATCGTTGTTTAAATATTTAAATAACTTGTTGAATGTAAAGAACAAGTAGGAGATGATAAACCAGTGATTGCAGTAGGATTTCTAATGTGTAGATTCAAAAATTCTCACACAATGAAGCTACTTGAGTATTTAGAGGGCCCTGCAGCAAGATGGAATGTTGATGCTAAGGATGCTTCTCAGATTGATGATGATGAGGATAATCCTTCACCAGATGCAGGTTTAGTTGGCATGCCTTTGGCTAGCATTGCAGATGATCTTGATATTGATGACGGTGATGATGGAATTGGAGTGCCTAGCGAGGCTCAAGCTTATATGGATAGTCTTGATGCCGAAGATTGCACTTTATGATTGTTGGTTTTTTGGTAGCATCGGATGTGCTCTAGCCATGAAATTTGGTGGAGAGGCTAACGCATATGGGATCTCCAATACCCAGAAATCGTTTGGGAAAATTCCACTCGGATGAAGAGATATTAAAATAATCAATATTTTTAATGGAGTTCCTAAGTCTAAACTTAGGAAAATTAAAATATTGATATGTATTAATATAAAATGGGTGAGAAAGTTCTAAATAATGAGGATCAAGCCAAATCTAATCTTAGCCATTGATTAGGGACTTAATCTCGACCATTGAATCGTCAACGGGAAAAGTATAAGAGGAGGCTTGAGGGTCAGTTGGAGGCATACCATATTGATCAAGAATTCAATTTTTTAGGGTAGGATTTGCTAAGAAACCGAGTTAGTGATCTGTCACAGCGAGGGGCAGTTCGGCAAAAGGTCGAGAATACATAGCAGAAGGCAGAGAGAGTGTCGTAGAGACATCGCAGAGCCTTGGAAGGCTGACGCAGAGCCAGCCAAGATTGACGCAGAAGCTGAGGAGGCCATCGCAGAGGACACAAAGAGCCAAGAAGCTAACACAAAGGGCCAAGAAGTTGATGCAGAGGCAGCAGACGCTGACGCAGGCAGCGCAGAGGGCTGCAAAGCTGATGTTGGGCTGAAGAGGCAGCGCTGAGGAATTTTCGTGGGGCAAACTAAGCGTTGGTTAGCTGACGCAGAGCCGTAGAGGGTGACACAGTTCCTGAGGGTAGCTTGGAGCAGCTTTCACTGTCTAGCTAAGGGAGCAGTCGAAGTCACTGTGAGGCTATTCATCCAGTTGTTGACTAGCCCGAATACCTATCTCCGAAGAAAAGTGCTTCTGCCAAGGAAAATCTCTGAAGGGTGAGCCATTTTTGGCACCCTAGTTGTATTTAGAAAATTGTATAATAATAATACCCTCATATCTGCTGCACCGATTTTCCCGCATTGGGTTTTTCCGGGGACGATTGTCCAAAAATAACAGTGTCCCTTGTGTCTTAGTTTATTTCAGTTGTTGATCTATATATGTGTGAAGGTTGCATTTGTGTTTATTTCAATATATACATTGATAAATAACTTGTTAATTGAAAGAACAAGTAGAAGATAATGAACTAGATAATGCAATAGGGATTACTGATGTGCCAGAATTAGAAATTTCCACGTGGTATCATAGCGTTGCACATCACATGAGGACTGAAGGCACCAGCAGAAATCTAAAATTTGCAGCGATAGCAGTTGTCCCAAGAGAAAACGTTGTTCCAAAGTAGAAGCAGCGAGAGAAGAAGTGACGCAGAGCCTGCATCGTCATTTCGAGTCAAGGGAAAGGCCAGCGCAAAGGCAGAGAGGCAGAAGAGGCTCACGAAGATCCACGCCATCCTGCTCAGCCAGGTAGAATTGACGCAATTGGCCAAAGGGGCAGATGTAGCCTTGCCGAGATTGCGCAGAGCTTGAGAGTCTGAGTTTCTTCATTTGTCGGGGCTTGAGAAGTTGTTTGCAGATTGTGATTTGAGGATCTAGTGGGACAATGTTTCTGTTCATACAAAACTGTGTCTAAGGAGATGAAACCAAGGTAGAGGGAGTCACTACATCGACAGATTTCTAGCCAAGGAATCCAGATCCGAGTTGCAGTTACAAGGAGGATTAGAGAGGAGCAGTTCGACAGCTGGCCAAAGGATTTCCAAGAGGGAAATCAGGACTTAGAGGTAGATTTCCAGGTGGGGAGTCGAGACTTAGAGGGAGTCCAGAAAAGGAGCTGAAATGGAAGTGACCGGACTGAAGGATCAGGACAGGTTGGACGGGGCTTCCAACTTTGTCATCTAGAAGGCCAGGATCCTGGCAATTTTGGACCGACATCGCATCAAGGACTTTGCCTTGAAAGTAGCAGTTATCCCAGTTGACCTACCTGAGAATGAGAAGTATGTGGAGGCAATGGCGAGGGCAAAGTGCATGATCGTATACTAGGTCAAAGATCATGTCATACCACATATTGTTGAGAAGAACACAGCAAAGGAGATGTGGGACAACCTAACCACCTTATACCAGGGCTCTTCTGTGCAACGAGATATGCTATTGGAGAATCAGATGAGACCATATCAGATGCAGAAGGGAGAGCAAATAGATCCATTCCTTCTCAGGTCGCAGGAGATTCACGACCAGCTTATTTCCGTGGGGTCTGCACCGGATCTAGAGTTTATGGTCAGGACTGCCCTGAATGCAGTCTCTAAGCAGTGGGAGACATTTGTCCAAAGTATTTTGGGCAGGGCTACTCTTCTTGGTTGGGAGGAGATGTGGGTAGCTCTTCGATAGGAAGAGATTAGGAGGATGACCAAGGCGGGGGAGTAGTAGTAAGGGAGCTCAAGTCGAGAAAGAGGAGGAGGATGCGGCTCTAGCATCTGTGGGACAACAAGGGAAGAGGAAAAAAAGGACATCTCCAAAGTTAAGTGCTTCCATTGTCGGGAGCTGGGACATTATGCATCACAGTGTCCCAGGAAGAAAAACAAGGGAGAGGCTTCCCATTCAAAGATAGCTCTAGCTAAGGCGGAGAAAGAGGTCAAGACTGATGACGATTGTGCCATGAGTGCTCATGGACCTCTAGAGAAGAGGTGGGGTGACATCAAGTTGTAGTCAGGAGGACTACACACTAGGGGCAGGATCCTTAAGGTGCCCAAACTCTTGGATCACATACAGCTACGGGAGCCCTTAAAGAGAGTACCATGATGACAAGTGTCGGGTGGAGCAAGGTGTGATGGAGCAGCAAGGCAGTGCTAGAGTGCAGAAGTCTGTAGCAGTACAGTGGAGCTTACAGCAACGCGAGAGGCACAAAAGAGGTTGCAGCAACGCAATGACAGCAGAGGGAGCACAGGATAGCAGCAAAGGTAGCTTCAACATCACAAGACTTCCACACTCACTGGGATGTCAGTATTTGGGAGAAGTCAGTTACTTACTTCTCAGTAACGAAGTTGCAATCTAGCAGTTAGCAGTGGCAGTGCTAGGGGCAGCATGGGCAGCATATTGAGAGGGAGTTGCATTACAGGTGTAGCAGTGGCAGTGGCAGTGTCATGGGCAGCAGTACAGGGAGCAACAGTGCAGAGGATGTGAGGCAGCAGGCCAAGCATCAGCACAGGTACCGATGCGGAGAATCAGTGTGATGTTTCTGTGGTGAAGCATTACTAGAGCACATTTCTCGCTAAGAGGGAATGTTGATTTTTGGTAGCATCAGATGTGCTCTAGCCATGAAAATTGGTGGAGAGGCTAAGGCATGTGAGATCTCCAAGACCCAGAAATCGTTTGGGGAAATTCCACCCGGATGGAGAGATATTAAAATAATTAATATTTTTAATGGGGTTCCTAAGTCTAAACTTAGGAAAATTAAAATATTAATGTGTAGAAATATAAAATGGGTGAGAAAGTTCTAAATAACGGGATCAAGCCAAATCTAATCTTAGCCATTGATTAAGGGTTTAATCTCGGCCATTGAATTGTCAACAGGAAAAGTATAAGAGGAGGCTTGAGGGTCAATTGGAGACACACCAAGTTGATCAAGAATTCGATTTTTTGGGGCAGGGTTTGCTGAGAAATCGAGTTAGTGATCTGTTGTAGCGAGAGGCAGTTCGGCAAAAGGTCGAGAATACATAGCAAAGCGGTAGAGAGGGTGTCGAAGAGACAGCGCAGAGCCTTGGAAGGACGCAAAGGCAGCCAAGACTGACGCAGAGGCTGAGGAGGCTAGCGTAGAGGATGCAAAGAGCCAAGACGCTGATGCAGAGGGCCAAGAAGCTAACACAGAGGCAGCAGAGGCTGACGCAGGCAGCGCAGAGGGCTACAAAGCTGACGCTGGGCTGAAGAGGCAGTGCTAAGGAATTTTCCTGGGGCATACTGAGAGTTGGTTAGCTAACGCAAAGCCGTAGAGGGTGACGTGGTCTCTGGAGGGTGACACAGTTCCTGAGGGTAGCTTGGAGCAGCTTTCATTGTCCACCTAAGGGAGCAATCGAAGTCACTGTAAGGCTATTCATCCGGTTGCTGATTAGCCAGAATATTTGTCTCCGAAGAAAGGTACTTCTACCAAGGAAATCTCTGAAGGGTGAGCCATTTCTGGCACCCTAGTTGTATTCAAAAAACTACATAATAATAAAACCCTCATATTTGCTGCACCGGTTTTCCCGCATTGGGTTTTTTCGGGAACGATTGTCCAAAATAACAGTGTCCCTTGTGTTGTCTCAGTTTATTTTAGTTGCTAATCTGTATATGTGTGAAGGTTGCATTTGTGTTTATTTCAGTTTTTACATTGATAAATAACTTGTTAATTGAAAGAACAAGTAGGAGATAATAAACCAGATAATGCAGTAGGGATTTCTGATGTGTCAGAATTAGAAATTTCCACGTGGTATCAGAGCGTTGCAGATCACAGGAGGACTGAAGGCACCAACAGAAATCTGAAATTTGCAGCAGTAGCAGTTGTCCCAAGAGACAACGTTGTTCCATAGCAGAAGCAGCTAGAGAAGAAGTGACGCAGAGCCTGCGTCATCATTTTGAGCCAAGGGAAAGACCAGCAGAGGTAGAGAGAAGCAGAAGAGGTTCACGAAGAGCCATGTCATCCTGCTCAGCCAGGTAGGATTAACGCAGTTGGCCGAAGGGGCTGATTCGGCATTTGTCGGGATTGCGCAGAGCCTGGGAGGCTCAGTTTCTTCAGTTGTCGGGGCTTGGGGAGTTGTGGGAAGATTGTGATTTGAGGAGCTGGTGGGACAATGTTTTTGTCGATACAAACTGCTGTCTAAGGAGACGGAACCAAGGTAGAGGTAGTCATTACCTCGACGGATTTCTAGCCAAGGAATCCAGATCTGAGTTGCAGTTGCAAGGAGGATTGGAGAGGAGCAATTCGACAGCTGGCCAAAGGATTTCCAGGAGGGAAATCAGGACTTAGAGGGAGATTTCTAGGAGGGGAGTTGAGATTCAGAGGGAGTCCAGAAGAGGAGTTGAAATGGCAGTGAACGGACTGAGGGATCAGGACACGTTGGATGGGGCTTCCAACTTTGTCATTTGGAAGGCCAGTATCCTGGCAGTTCTGGATTGACATCGCATCAAGGCCTTTGCCTTGAAAGTAGTGGCTATCCCAGTTCACCCAGCTGATAATGAGAAGTATGAGGAGGCAATGGCGAGGGCAGAGTGCATGATCCTATATGGGGTCAAAAATCATGTCATACCATATATTGCTGAGAAGAACACAGCAAAGGAGATGTGGGACACCCTAACCACCTTATACCAGGGCTCTTCCGTGCAACGGAAGATGTTATTGGAGAATCAATCGAGACCATATAAGATGCAAAAGGGAGAGCAGATAGATCCATTCCTTCTCATGTTGTAGGAGATTTGCGACCAACTTACTTCCGTGGGATCTACACCAGATCTGGAGTTTATGGTCAGGAATGCCCTGAATGCAGTCTCCGAGGAGTAGGAGACATTTGTTCAAAGTATTTGGGGCAGGGCTACTCTTCCCGGTTGGGAGGAGATGTGAGCAGCTCTTCAACAGGAAGAGATTAGGAGGATGACCAAGGCAGGGAGTAATGGCAAGGGAGCTCGAGTCAAGAAAGAGGAGGAGGAGGATGCGGCTCTAGCATTTGTGGGACAGCAAGGGAAGAGGAAGAAAAAGGACATCTCCAAGGTTAAGTGCTTCCATTGTGGGGAGCTGGGACATTATGCATCCCAGTGTCCCAGGAATAAAAACAAGGGAGAGGTTTTCGATTCAAAGGCAGCTCCAGCTAAGGCAGAGAAAGAGATCGAGACTGATGACAATTGTGCCATGAGTGCTCATGCACCTCTAGAGAAGAGGTGGGGTAACATCGAGTTGTAGTCAGGAAGACTACACACTAGTGGCAAGATCATTAAGGTGCCAAAATTCTTGGATCACATACGGCTACGGGAGCCCATAAAGACAGTAGCATGATGATAGGTATCAGGTGGAGCAAAGTGTGATGGAGCAGCAACGCATTGCTAGAGTGCAGAAGCCTGTAGCAGCACAGTGGCGGTTGTAGCAATGCAAGAGGCATAGAAGAGGTTGCAGCAGCGCAGTGGCAGTAGAGGGAGCACAAGATAATAGCAGAGGTAGCTTCAACATCACGAGGCTTCCAGAGACCGAGATGTCAGAATTTGGGAGAAGTCAGTTACTTACTTCTCAGTAAGTGAGTTGCAGTGCAGCAGTTAGCAGCGGCAGTGCTAGGGGCAACATGGGAAGCATATTGAGAGGGAGTCGCAGTACAGGTGTACAGGTGTACCAGTGGCAGTGGCAATGTCATGGGCAGCAGTACACGAAGCAACAGTGCAAAGGATGTGAGGCAGCAGGCCAAGCATCAGCACAAGTACCAATGCAGAGGATCAATGTGATGTTTTTGTGGTGAAGCATTACCATAACACATTCCTCGCTAAGAGGGAGTGTTGATTTTTGGTAGCATCGGATGTGTTATAGCCATGAAAATTGGTGGAGAGGCTAAGGCACATGAAATCTCCAAGGCCCAAAAATCGTTTGGGGAAATTCCACCCTGATGGAGAGATATTCAAATAATTAATATTTTTAATGGGGTTCCTAAGTCTAAACTTTAGAAAATTAAAATATTAATGTGTATTAATATAAAATGGGTGAGAAAGTTCTAAATAACGAGGATCAAGCCAAATCTAATCTTAGTCGTTGATTAGGGACTTAATCTCTGTTGTTGAATCGTCAACAGGGAAAGTATAAGAGGAGGCTTGAGGGTGAGTTGGAGACATACCAAGTTGATCAAGAATTCAATATTTTGGCGCAAGGTTTGCTGAGAAATCGAGTTAGTGATCTGTCGCAACGAGGGGCAGTTCGACAGAAGGCAGAGAATATATAGCAGAGAGGCAGAGAGAATGTCAGAGAGTTAGCGCAGAGCCTTGGAAGGCTGACACAGACGCCGCCAAGACTAACGCAGAGGCTAAGGAGGCCAGCGTAGAGGACGTATAGAGCCAAGAAGCTGACGCAGAGGCTGACACAAGTAGTGTAGAGGGCTGCAGAGCTGACGTTGTGCTGAAGAGGCAGCACTAAGGAATTTTCGTGGGGCAGACTGAGAGTTGGTTAGCAGACGCAGAACCGTAGAGGGTGACGCAATCTCTCGAGGGTGGCGCAGTTCCTAAGGGTAGCTTGGAGCAGCTTTCGCTACCCAGCTAAGGGAGCAGTCAAAGTCACTATGAGGCTATTCATCCGGTTGCTGATTAGCTGGAATATCTGTTTCTGAAGAAAGGTACTTCTGCCAAGGAAAACCTCTGAAGGATAAGCCATTTCTGGCACCCTAGTTGTATTCAGAAAACTGTATAATAATAAAACTCTCATATTTGTTGCACCGGTTTTCCCGCATTGAGTTTTTTCGAGGACGATTGTCCAAAAAAACGGTGTCCCTTGTGTTGTCTCAGTTTATTTCAATTGTTGATCTGTATATGTGTGAAAGTTGCATTTGTGTTTATTTCGGTATTTACATTGATAAATAACTTGTTAATTGAAAGAACAAGTAGGAGATAATAAACCAGATAATGTAGTAGGGATTCCTGATGTGTCAAAATTAGAGATTTCCACAATGATCATCTTCAACTTTAGTCTTTAATATTATGTTTTGTCCTTTGAGCATTTTTGGACCATGTATTACTTTGTCACTTTGGGCATTTTCCATTTTTTTTACTATGTACTACATTGGGTATGCTAGCAATATGAATATTAATATGATGAGTTCTTTGATTTTCTCTATGTTTCTTAAATTCAAAATTGTCCCTTGAATCATTTACATTTTCAAATTTTCAGTTTTGAATTTTATATTCATATAATGAATTAAAATTTTAAATTGATTTTAATATTTGAATTTTTT